>OX418224.1:52479365-52598036 GCA_948455865.1 Conomelus anceps
GTCATGAAACAAGAAATCCAGGAATTTGTATTTATGTTTGGTAGGCAGCTTTGGGTATATTACCTGTTGCCTTCTAAAAATGTTTCTATTAAATAAATAAAATAGCTGTCATCTATAGGGCAATAACATCAATAGAGCACGTTTTTTCCTTTACAAATCTGTATTTGTTACATTTTTCTCAATTGCAAGTTTGCTTGTGGTTTACTCTATTTACAATTTTGTATTTATGTTAGGGAGCCTTTTTTGGGTATATTACCTGTTGCCTCCAAATAATGTTTGTATCAAATAAATAAAATATCTGTCCTATGTAAAGCAATAGCATCAACAGAGAACACATCTACACCTAGAGAAATCTACAACTATTTTTTCCCTACATGCTTTTTATCAAGTTTTAAAAGATCTTTCTTCCTTCCATCTCATTGTTTTTGCATTGTGATTGCTTTTTTAGTTCAATTTATCTCTTTTATTTTTCATTAGTACCATTTTCATACTTTTAATTATTATTAATTATGATTTGTTATATTTGTAGTTTTTTTTTTATTCTTACTGAAAAGTCTTAATAGTTTTTCCCCCCTTATATATTTTCTTTGTTAGGTTGCTTTTTCAGTATAAATTATATGTTTTACTGTTTTTTCTCTCTTCTTAACGATTTTAAAATTTGTAGTTAGTAAGTTAGTTTTGTTTTGGAGGGTTGAGTGTAAGATAGAGCCGGCTGCGCCCTAACTTCGCCCTGTTAGGCAAAAAATAAAGGCAGCCATCCTATTCTATTCTCTCTCTCTCTCTCTGTCAATCTCTCTGTCAAACTCAGTAATAGCTCGCAAGCATTTCTAGACTCTTCTATATTCACGAGCACGTCTGATATGTTTCGTGATTAAACAGAGTATAACAGCCAGACACATCTGATTCTATGAGCGGATTGGAAAAAAGATGCGAGAATAATTGAATCGATTCCAAATATTGCGAACATCGATATCAGCATTCGTTACACGAAGTCTGTGTACATACATA
Organism: Conomelus anceps; assembly: GCA_948455865.1. Classification (NCBI taxonomy): domain Eukaryota; kingdom Metazoa; phylum Arthropoda; class Insecta; order Hemiptera; family Delphacidae; genus Conomelus; species Conomelus anceps. Next base: position 52,480,374 of record OX418224.1, read on the forward strand.
GCAAGGTGGGTACGCATGTGAATTACCAATCATATGTCAATAGCTAACGGTATTAGAAGGATGTCAGAGAAATAAAAAAGAGATTGCACTAACAATATTGAAGAGAGAGAAAATATCAGCGTAAAACTTAGAAGTGCAGTAGTTAGTGTTGTCGCCTAAATTCAATTCTATCCAATATATAAACGTCTAGATGCTGTTCTTTGTCGACGAAACTTTAGTGCTGGAGAATGGGGAGGGGAGGAATGAGAACAGGGAGGGCAATGAAGAGAAATAGGAAGAATGAAAGAAGTAAAAGAAGAACGAATAAAAAAAGGTAAAACAGGAAAAGAAAGAAGACGAATGAACAAAGTAGAAGAAAGAGGACAAATGAAAGAAGAAAATTTAGAAGAGGAAGGAGAAGAAGAAAGACGACGATTGAAGGAGGAAGAAGAAGAACGAGGAGGAGGAGGAGGAGGAGGAGGAGGAGGAGGAGGAGAAGGAGGAGAAGGAGGAGAAGGAGGAGGAGAAGGAGGAGGAGAAGGAGGAGGAGAAGGAGGAGGAGAAAAAGGACAAGGAGAAGAAGAAGGAAAAGAAGAAAGGGGACGAATGGAAGAAGGCAAAGAAGAGGAAGAAATAGGACGAATGAATGAAGAATAAGCCAAAGAGGATGAATAGAAGGAGGAGAAAAAAAGAGGACGATTAAGAGGAGTGAAAGAAGAACAAAAAGAAGGAGAAAAAGAAAGGAGCGAATAAGAAGAGAGAAAGAAGCTGGAGAAGAAGAAATAGGATGAATAAAAGAAGAGAAAGAAGAAGAAGGAGAAAAAGGCAAAGGAAATGGACGAATAGAAAAAGGTGAAGAAATAGAGAGAGGACAAATAAAAGGATACAAAGAAGAAGGAGAAGGATGGGAATGAAAGGAAGAAGGAGAAAGCAAAGGAAATGGGTGAATAGAAGAAGATGAAGAAAAAGAAAGAGAACGAATAAAAGGAGAGAAAGTAGAAGGATAAGAAGAAAGGGGACGAATAAATAAAGAGAAAGCAGATGGAGAAGAAGGGAGAGGATGAAAGGAAGAAGAAGACAAAGGAAGAAGACGAATGAAAGAAGAAAAGACGAAGAAGGAGGATGAATGAAAGAAGGAGAAAAAAGAGGACGAATGAAAGGATAGAGAGAAGAAGGAGAACAAGAAAGAGGATTTATGAAAAAAGAAGAAGAAGAGGACGAATGGATGAAGAAGATGAAGATAGAGAACAAATGAAAGAAGAAGAAAAAGAACAAATGAAAGAATAAGAAAGAGGACCAATGAAAAAGAAGTAAGATAATGAAGACGAGGAAGAGAAAGAGGAAGAAGAAGAGGGTGAGGGTGAGGATGAGGATGAGGAAGAGAAAGAAGATGGAAGCAGGAAGAAGAAGAAAAGAAGAAGAAGCGTCTGTACACACCCATTTTTTTTTTTAAAGAATAGACCACCTAAAGCTCTAAGAATTCTAAGCAGATTTAAATGTTTGTAGTAGTTTAAGATTTAGTGTAAACTTGCAAATGGTGGTTTAAGATTTGACAACTTAAAAGTGTAAACCTTAGACGGTTAGTATTTTACCATACACGAACCATCAAGACAACCTTACTCCCTAATCTATGATTCTACCTAGAGCTTACGTCATCTCCAAGGGGGCATCCGGACTCCCCCCCCTCCCCCCAATCACACTTTTCCTACCCTGGCTAACATCCTACTGTGATGATATTGTGAGAGCAAGCTTTTTTTTTAAAAAAAAAAATCAAATAAAAATACAAGAAAATAAAACATAAATAGACAAGCACTCACCTATTATTGGCTTTTCGAAAACACAAGTTGCGCCTGCCTATCGGGGCTGCGTGTGGCAAACAAATCAATCACCCTGCTACTGAAATTTGGAATGTCAGCAATTTCATCACTGTGCACACTGACAGCAGCCAAAGAGTTGAGCCCTTCGTTGCTGGATGCGTTTTTAATGAACGAATTGATACTTTTCAACGTACTAAAAGTTCTTTTCGTCTCGGACGTGACGATTGGAGTGGCCAAAACTATCTGCAACGCCTTGTAAACTTCGGTGAACGAGTCCTCCAGCCTGTGTTCTTTGATAAAACGGAAAAAATCGCACAATCTTTTCACTGTGGGACGCTTAAACACATCCATATCTTTCATAACTGTAAGTTCGTTTCGTAGTTTCTCTTTGGATATGCACGAAGGGTAGTTTAAAGCAAAACTGTTAATCAAATCCTGTGGATCTATAGCATCCTCCCACGATTTTGTGTAAATCGGGTCGACAACTTTAAAAACGCCATGCAACGTCAGTTCACTAAATCTGACCCTTATTTCACTAATCACAATACCACAAGCTTCATTCGCATTCACAACTAAACCATCATCTTCATCGAATTCCAGTTTAATTTTTTTCGACAACCCTGTATCGTATGAACGATATCTACTAGCATTTTCACTAATTTCAAACAACGCTGTTTCCATATCATTAAACGCACTGGTCACGTCCTCTTTACTAGACCCAGTCTTCACTACAACACTGTAAAAAGCATCAACAGATGTCATGAGGTCGGCGAAAAAATTCAAGAAAAACAGAAAGGTTTCATCGTGTAGCAAAGACTTCAAGTTGTAGGCGTCTCTAATTGTTGCCATATCCCATCCATCACCCTCCATTATTCTACGAAAACATTCCACCAGTACCACTTTATTTACGTTAACACTTTTTATAACATTTCTTTCAACAATCAGAGGTTCTGATGGCGCGGAAACACACAATGATCTCAAAAAATCAGACTGTTTGGAAAATGAAAAAAATCTTGTAAATCCGCTAATATTTGCAAAAAACAATCGCACCGTTTTTAATTTTAACGAGCAAACGTGTTCAATAATTTGATGAAGGTCGTGAGCGTAGCTGTTAACATACTGGGCGTTGGGGAACATTTTTTTCTTCAGCAGATCATGAACAATTATTACACCTTCACTGATTGGACCGAAAGATTGAGCCACAACTCTATCATCCAGATAGAAATCGTTCAATGCCAACATGATAACCTCTACCATACCGGCAGGTGTTCTAGTTTCTAAGGGTTGAAAAGAAACAAATCTCTCCATAAGCTTACGATCCTTGGTGTAACGTAGAATAATACATATATGCGTCTGGGAAGTAATATCGACCACTTCATCCACCTGCAATCCAATAAAACTAGCTGCATCGGTGTCTTTTTTCAATTCTTCTATATAAACCTCATACATACAGTCCAACAACTCCTTTTGTACAGCAAATGAGGTGTAAATATTCATTGAAGGTCCAGTTAGATACGATTCCAATACCCCGTCATTGTCACTCATAAATGACAAAATTTCTGAGAAGCAATTTTTCGAATTTTTGTCGCTCGTTACATCTTCACTCACAACTTTCAATTGTTTATGAGCACAACAAAACCTCAAACAGTGTATCACTCTATCCAACACGTGTCTATTCTTTTTAACGTAGACATCATGCTGTTTACTATCAGCTTCATCGACTACAGCCGACGCATTCTTGGCAATTTTGTATTTGAAAGCATTTCTCAAATGAAATTCATTCGCTTCGTGCTTTTTAGCCTTAGAGAAGAAATGTTTCGCATCTTTGCTGCCTGTCCCCACCCACATTATCTTGGAACGTTCTTTAGGTACGGTGAACAACAAGCAATAGAAACAATACATACTCTCATGTTGTGCACTGACTGTAAGCCACGGCTTTTTAGTATACCACGATTTACAAAAATACCTTTTAGTTTGGCCATCTTCACAGCAAAAATTGAAGTCTTCGGGTTGATCTGGTCCCAATTGTATCACTTCCATTTTTTTGTCCGGTTGGAGGGCGAGAAAATTGCATTTTAGTAAGTAATCTACTTTGTTCATGGTGGCAAATACTTTGAAATTGATGCTTGGATAAACGAAAAGCACACAACGTTAACTTGAACAACGTTCGTAACTTACTTGAAAAATTTCTTAAAAAATTTCAAGTGTACAAAAGTTTATGATGCAATAGGTATGGAACATGTGTCTAATTTAAATGGATGTTGAAACTTGAAAAAATCTACTTTTCGTTGTCTTCACTGGAGAGTGGTCGCGTTTTCCTGTATTTGTTTATAACTGCGAATACTTATGCCTGAATATACAAAAACACAAAGTTATTAACATTGACTCAAACAAGGTTCAAGATAAAACCGTTTCTCAAAACCCATAGGACAAACAAAACACATATGGATGTTGAACCTTAAAAAGCACTGACTCAAACAACTTTATCTGTTCAACTTCCTCAAAAGCTGTTGGACAAACCCTGCAGTTTGTATTAAAACACGCAGATAATTGTACGATGAACACAAAAATGACAAAAGTTCTTCCACTGATCCAAACAACGCTCACGGGCTCACAATTGAACAAAACCAAAAGCTGTTAGGCAACACACTGAAAATGGCTTCCAACAAAGCCAAAAATATCCTCTCGTTTTCAGTTCACGCATGCGCTCTGAGGTGGTTTGGCGGTTGACCTTGCTATGAAACAGAAGAGGGCAACGTAGTTCCAGGCCCAGCCACTTACACTAGACAGCGCTGGCGAGTTGGCCAGCTAGCCTGTTATCGAACGTTAGACACATTCCCGGTTTCTACTCACATAGGCTGATACTAGGATTTTACCGGTCTTGCCCAGGAAACCAGTTTGGAATTTGTTTCTCTGGTCGATAACTGTTGGTAGCGGTCCCAAATTTGAGTTGAATTTCATATTAAGTTCATATCTTTCAACTTCATTCTTTTTCAATCCAACTAAGTTTTGAATCAAGTAACTTAATTTCATATTTTTATTGATTCATTATCAATTATATCTCAAGGCAAAAAAATTCCCAAAAATCCCCGTTCGAGCCCAAACATCATTGAATTTAGTTAAATTACGAATATTTATTATTTTTCATTGTAGTGATGAAGGTGATATTGTGGAAGATATCCATAATGAATAATAAGACTAAGTTGTCACAACCATATTTATTTGTCTCACTATTTTTAAAATGTGGTTGTGACAACTTCGTCTTATATTCATTATATTTATTATTGTTTTAATAAAGCTACGTATATATTTATTATGCTGATTCGAATGAAAATTATGGTTTCTCTTGCAGAACAGAATTCAGATCAAACTATGAGAAAAAATATACCAATTGAATAATAATTTCTAAAAAATTGGTTTTGAAAATATAAATCTTATTTCTTAGTTGACTTCTGTGAGCAAAAAAAGTTTGCCTATACCGAGATTTGAACCTAAGTTCTCAGTTAGGCAGCTATCAGCACTGGGCTATCAGAACCAATGAAAAATTAGCTACTAAACAAAAATTTAGCTACTAAATTAAATTTAATTAAATTAATTTATTTAATTAAAAAAAATTAAATTAATTGAAATAAAAAAATTAAAATTAGCTACTAAACAAAAAATTATGTTAGCTACTAAAATAAAAAATCGGACTTCGAGGTGCACTGAATCGAGTTTAGAGGGAGCTATGTGCCAAATTTAATGTTCCAAATCGTTTCCGTTTTTATGAAATTCGTAAGACAAAAAAAAACACACAACAAACACATAAACCTCACACACTTCTTTTAAATTAATTTTATAAGTTATCCATGTGCATTGGGCGATGCATACCTGTATATGACCCCTGCAACCAATAAAATTAATTTACAATACAATACATAACAGTTTTTCCAAAGTCTCACCTCCATACTGGCTAATTTAACCCTGTACTGCGTAATGCATATATAAGACTCCTGCAATCAATTAAATTAATTTCAGCGTAATACACAATTGATATTGTATTTCCAAATGGCTCTCGCTTTTTATTTCTTCTTTTTATGATTATATTATTATTTTTTTTCTCTTAATTATAATACTAACTCTTTTGTTCCTTGTCACAATGATTGTCTTATGCTTTTGTTTTATTTTGTTGCAATAGGCTTAAGTCTGGCAACAGTCATCAACAAAAACAATCAATCAATCGCGCATCCATTTATTCTTTTTTCTTATCTTCATCTTCTTTAATTATTGTAATCTTCTAAAATACTATAACCATTATTATCAGCTTGCCCGATTCAGTTGACAGGATGTCTGGAAAAGACTATTTACAAATAAGAAAGTAAGAGTAAAGTAAGAAATTGAAAATAACTTCAAGTAGCTTCAACTTAATAAGTGACCTACGGTGCAGATGACAATTGTTTCAAAATAAAACAATGATACAAATGTTGAAAGCTTTTGAGAATGGGTGGTCCATTGCCCACTCATACACACACACACACACCTACACTTTTAAAGTATCTTTCTCACACACACACACCCACCCGATCGCTACCTCTATCTCTTTCACTCTCTCTTTAGATATTTGTATCTGACTCACTCTTCGCTCTCTCTCAGAGCAGTCACCAGGTGCGTTGACCTTGAATTCTCTATCGTGTTGCTGGACATTGGAAAAAACCTGTTCACATGCACCAAGTAATGAAAGAGAGAGAGAGAGAGCTGAGAGTCGCATATTGCACAGTAGTGAACAGGTACAGCTGAAATTACTACTTGATCATTTGCAGTCTGATATCATTATTACAGCAAGATGCAATTTCATCTGTCAAAAAAGTTCTCCCAGTAAAAAACGAATCTCAATTTCCCCACAATTCTCAGGAATTCCCCACAAAGGAGGACATCTCACCTACCAGCGTGTACGTGGGCTACTAAAAGCATCTACAGTACCGCACCAAAAATAGCAAAAAAATATATATATAAATTGGTATCAGGGACACATCAATCACTTAGCACCAACATTGTACAATTTGCTTCCCGAAGTCATCAATGACATAACAAGATGTAAAAAAAAAAACAGAATATTGTAGGATATTAAATACGGGAAGACAATATATAGAAAACATAATTTCCGATAATTTGTGAGCTTCATTACCCAATATTAATTGCATCCTATTTAATCCTACTCTAAAACATGGCTTGCCAAGTTCTAAGATTGAATATTTTAACTCTGCCATCAATTTATATTAACAAACTATTCATTTTCACCCACAATCATATCTCTGAACAGGTCACAAACGCTGACAAAAACAACCATAATACTAGAGGTAGAAATAAACTAGTTTTGAGACAACATAGGTTGCAACTGTATGAGAACTGTTAAGAGTGATAATAGCCAAAATCTTGACGTACACGATTATGATACAAGAAGCCGACCGAGGAGATTATCACTTGGTGGGTCACAATAGTAGCTTATTCAAACAAAAACCTAGTTATATTGGTAGGAAACTCTACAACAAGCTACCGCAGTTTTTAGAGTCTTTAAATATAGAAATATTTAAAAAACAATTGAAACAATTTTTAGTTGATAAAGATTTCTATAGTGCACAAGAATTCCTTTCACATCAAAATTAAGCCTCACCTCAACTAATTGAATTAATTATGGTAACTAGTGTTTATAAGATTGTATAATTGTTGATCTGACTTGTCTTATACACCTTAACTGGAGTCTTCAAGACGTAATCTACAAAAAAATCTTCTTACATAGGAGCAAAGCTTCACAACTTATCTACTGAGCTGCAGTCCCTGTCAAATAAGAACATATTTAAAAATAGATTATACAAATTCCTTGCCACGAAAGCGTATTATAGTGAAAAAGATTTCTATAGTTTAAGATAAAGTAATATCTAGTCATGAGATTTCAGTGCCCTCTAGCCGGCGATACTTTTAAAAACAAATTTTTGTACCTGCTTTCTTCAAGTTCAGTTTGTGTTTGTTGTCTGAGTGTATTTTAAATTATTTAAAAAAACCTATGACAATATTCAACTGTTTATTGTATTACGGTATATGCTGTGTTGAATAAATAAATAAATGATATTATATTATAGCTGGGTAGGGGAATTTTCATAGAAAAATCAAATATTTAGAATTGTATTCAACTTGTATCTTGTAGCTGTAGATTTAGTCTAATGATCTGCCTGTTTGTCCTATGTAGTAATTGGGACATGTGTTGCTTTTGAGCTTATATAGTCCTGGTTTGTTGAATTTTTTTAATAATTGTGCCGTTTGTAGGTGTGAGATGGTTTTTGTTGGAGCTGGTGTTTCAGACTTTTGTTTATTTATTCATTTAACTACCATACAATCAATGTGAATACAACAGTCTATTGCCCAAAACTGCTTTTCACAAAATTTCAAATTAGAATCGAAATCTTAGGTTAGGTCGCTGTTTCACCTGAAATTTCACCTTGAAGCACAATAATTCACAAGTCTTTTGACTAGTTAGATCCGGATTTTTGGAAGATGTGAGCTATTTTGAGTGATTTTTGTTGAAATATGTAAGTGTGACAAATCTATTCTGGTTTGCAGGTTTAAAATTTTTCTTTTCCATTTTATTCAGGATTCTGTCAATTTAATTTCTTAATACAATCGTATACTTAGCACAAATAACGGATCAACACACATCTAATAGACCGAATCCTGAATAAAATAAAAAACGAAAATCCAAAACCTGCAAAACAAAACAGATTTGTCATATTTCAACAAAAATCACACTCAAATTAGGTTTATTGGAAATAGATTATTCATTTATTTATTCACTGTAAACTAAGAAAAATTTCAACTACGAGATTCCAGGAAGTCGTGTACAATACTAAACTTCCTTACAGTACTTCCTTTCAAAAACCTGTCACACCCATCAGAAATACCTACACTGTTCACTATCAGTCTATCACTAAGGCTGCAGCAAGCCTGTAAGTTAATGTTATATGTTATATTAAGTGAAATGTTAAGTTAAGTTGAATGTTAAGTAAGATAAGTTAAATGTTAAGTAAGATAAGTTAAATGTTACATGACATTGCTGCTTAGCAAACCGTTTAACAGCACGTTAAAAGCTTCTTGTAATTGATTGAGAAAATTTATCAGCCATACAATGGCAAATGTCTACATGTTTACAGCTGAAAATCGTGCTTAACTGGCACTCATGAAATCACTCTTGTTAGTAGATCTGTTTAGAGTCGTAACAAAGTTATGATGCTAGAAACATTCTCAGTTCCAAGTTAGTTGAAGTGCACTGGACAATTAAGCTCAAGCACTTTGTTCCCACAAATTGCTTTGTTGCTATTTTGTTTGTTGAAATTTTTTTCCAGCATTCATCTTCTGAATCTTGCACTTCATCTTTGGTCTGTATGCATCTCCTATTTGTGTTGAAACTTTACTACATTTATAATAGCTTGTGCAACCATAGGTATACATAAATAAAATTGGATGTAGCAAAGAAACCCGAATTTAGTAATTAGTTTTTATTCAAATTTAGTATTATTTATTACATTAATTTATTTATTGAATTTAAATTTATTATTTTAAATTTAGTAATTAATTAAGGCCAGAAAATTTTTCCCATTAATCCCGGCTGTGCGCAAGGATTTTGTTCATTTTTTTTCAAGATTGTAGTATTGGGTGTTATTAGTGCTTCGAAATGTTATCTATTGATGTGCAAAAAAATTATTTTCATCAATTATATTGTGAAATATGGAGGTTGAAGTTGAAACTTTTCGGTTTTTGGAGGCAATTGATCTCACCTACAAGTGATTTTAAGCTATTGATAAGTTTTCTGTAACTAAAAGACACGCCTTGAGGAATAAAATGACATAGTTTCTACTCTGATCAAGCAATTTGAAAAAGAAAATGAAGAAGGAAGAGGAAAATTAGGAAGAGGAAAAATGAGGAGGAGGAGGAGGAGGAGGAGGAGGGGGACGAGAAGGATGAGGGGAAGGAGGAAGAATAAGAAGAATGTGAAGAAGGAGGAGGAGAAGGAATTGGAAAAATAAAAGGAGAAAAATGATGAAGACGGAAGAGGAGGAGTAGGAAGAGGAGGAGTAGGAAGAGGAAGAAAAATGAGGAGGAGGACGAGAAGAAGGAAGAAGAAAAAGAAGAAGAATGTGAAGAAGGAAGAGAAAGAATTGGAAAAATAAAAGGAGAAAAATGACGAAGAAGGAAGAGGAGTAGTAGGAAGAGGAAGAAAAATGAGGAGGAGGGAGAAGAAAAATGAGGAGGAGGGAGAAGAAAAAGAAGAAGAATGTGAAGAAGGAGGAGGAGAAGGAATTGGGAAAATAAAAGGAGAAAAATGATGAAGGACGAAGAGGAGTAGGAAGAGGAAGAAAAATGAAGAGGAGGACGAGAAGAAGGAAGAAGAAAAAAATAAGAATGTGAAGAAGGAGGAGAAGGAATTGGAAAAAAAAGGAAGAAAAAGATGAAGAAGGAAGAGGAGGAGTGGGAAGAGGAAGAAAAATGAGCAGGACAGAGAAGAAGAATGTGAAAGAGGAGGAGAAGGAAGAAGAAAAAGAGGGCGAAGAAGAAGGACAAGGAGGAGGAAGAAGAAAAAAAGACGAAGTAGAATGGCGGGCCGCTTAGCGCAGTTGGTTGGGGCGTCGCAACTTCAACTTGCTGACGTTTAAGTGGTCGTCGGTTCGAATCCCGCTCCACCGTCAGGCATTTATGTGTAATCATTCACCTCATTACCCACGCACAAGTCTCGGACTCATGTGGGAATCATCAGCATTAAAAAAAAAACAACAAAAAAAATTGGACACGGACAGATTAAGAAAAGGGAGAAAAGAAGATACACCTTCAAGATACAAAGAAGATACAAATGATGACTCCTTGTATCCTGTATCAAATCTCATAATCTAGAATCCACCTCAAAAACTCGCAATAGAAAAAGACTTCTTAAAAAAATAACTTTCAACACAAATAACAGATTCAATGCGAGAAGCAGATTTACAAAAGGAAATGCTATTCCTTGTGCAGTGTCCACGCAAGAGGCAAAAAGTCGACCGTGCATTCAAAGGCCACCGGCCACACACAAGGCCTCACTATATACATATACACTAGTATATATTATACATAGTAAGGCCCTGCCACAGGCCCCATGGCCCAGAGCATGGCGTGACAAACAACTGACAATGACAACAACAATTCAGTATAAAACCGCACAACAGTTGCCTTAAAGGAAAGGAAAGGAAAGGACACTGTTTGCATGTGTCCTTCAGTGGCGTTGGAATAGTATGACGTTAAGTGATCTATCGAAGGAATTCCGCTATTTCTAGTCACCTTATGCAGGTCACTATGCTCTCCAGACAAGACAAATGATTTCTTAGTAACCGGGACAACCAGAAGATAGATTTCATCGGAAGGACAACATCATAGAGATGGAGACAAAAGATCGATGACAGATTTCACAGTAATTGGGACAATTTCGCAGAGAATGTCCATCAAGTTTGGCTGGTCTTTCAATCTCCTGTAGTTTTGAAGGATTATATTACAAGAATACAGTTGTTTGTGAATGGATGTTGTGGTACTTTTTCATGATGAATAATAAGCACCACTTTATTTAAAATACTATTTATTTGAAGTGGTTTGACAACATCCAAGTCTTATTATTCATCATGATTATATTACAAGTAAGTACTGTATTTAAGGAAGTGATAGCCGCAAGCCGTAGCAGGTATCTGTTCAATCAGATAGAGATAAGCTGCGTTCTCGTAGGTCCTGTTTGTAACAGTGACCGATTAGATTGGCCAGCAAAAAAGACACTGTTCTCTGCTGTAAAATCACTTCCCGGCGGTTCGGAACCCACCTAAAACTGTAGGTCCAACTCATCAATCACCATCATCCAACTCATTACCCACGCACAAGACCTATGTGGGCTTCATCTTAAAAAAAAATTAAGCATGTGGTCCGAATCCCCCCCTTCTCAATTGTCAATGCTCAAGCACTAGATTGAAAAACCAATAATGTGGGTTAAAATAGTTTCTATATCTATGTCCAACATCGCTCAAAATGCAGTTTTAGGGATGTTATTTTCCAAATTTCTTTCCGAGGGAGGACCCATGAACCCCCTTTTGTACAAGAGAGCTATATTATATTACAATTCAGTACTGTAATCTACGCAGGGGCGAAGCCAAGTGTGATTTGGACCCCCCAACATTGTGTATGCATGAACACTTAAACGAATAACCAATATGTCGGTTAAAATAGTTTCTGTTTTCAAATACTCAAAATGCAGTTTTAGAGAGGTTTTCACTTCTGGAGTGGCTGACGAAGCTTCTCTTCAGAAGTGAAACGCATCCCTCCAGCATCTCCAGTATAAGTGAGTGGAAGTAATATATTAATAGTGTCATTTTTGATATTAGACTGTTCATCAAGCTATTTCGTCAGGGAAAAAACATAGATTAAATTTAGATTTTAAATTTATCCACTATAGTAATTAGATAGATGACAGCTCACCTTTTCCCAATACGTATAAGAAGCACTCCTTAGCACCTGCAAAATCAAAAAATAATATTGGTAATATAACAGAAATTTGAAGCAAATAATTCATAATAAAGAAAGGAAAAACTTTTAGGTGAATTTTAAAAACAAACAATTGAATGGCAATAAACCTTTGAATTGAAAAAAAAATCAAAAAAACATTTAATAACTATCTCCCAGATGCACAAATGTCCCATTATTATAATGGTTCATTATTCGTTCCACTTTTACACCAAGCTGCTAAGTGAAAGCATATGATTATACCTATATACATGCTTGCACTTGTTGAATGGTGGAGCACATAAGTTACCTAGTATAAAATGTATAAATGTGGTACCATCATTCACGCACATGCGCCATCTTGTTATAACTAAACATAACCTAAAACAAGCCTTACATTAATGGCTAATAGTAGTCACTAATGCATGTATTCTATCATTCTAACAGCCAATTCACTCTCCAAACGATATCATGATTTATTCACATTAATCAATTTATAACGAATTATTTAAATAATTTATATACAATACATGCTTAGCTGATCTCGGAATTTGAAATTTTTATTTTTTTTGTAGATTACGTCTTGGAGACTCCAGTTACGGAGTATAAAACAAGTCAGATTAACAATTATACAATCTTATACACTATTTACCATTATTAAAATATCAATTAGTTGAGGTGAAGCTCAATTTTGATGTGAATTTTGACAGCTTTTTTGTAGATTCCAGTTGTTTGTACAGCTTTTGTGGAGACTCCAGTTAAGGAGTATAAGAGAAGTCAGATCAACAATTATTTGTAATCTTATACACTAGTTACCACAATTACTATAACAATTAGTTGAGGTAAAGCTTAATTTTGATGTGAATTTTGACAGCTTTTTTGTAGATTCCAGTTGTTTGTACAGCTTTTGTGGAGACTCCAGTTAAGGTGTATAAGAAAAGTCAGATCAACAATTATATTTCCTTTTACACTAGTTACCACAGTTACTATATCAATTAGTTGAGGTAAAGCATAATTTTGATGTGAATTTTGACAGCTTTTTTGTAGATTCCAGTTGTTTGTACAGCTTTTGTGGAGACTCCAATTAAGGAGTATAAGAAAAGTCAGATCAACAATTATATTTCCTTTTACACTAGTTACCACAGTTACTATATCAATTAGTTGAGGTAAAGCTTAATTTTGACAGCTTTTTTGTAGATTCCAGTTGTTTGTACAGCTTTTGTGGAGACTCCAGTTAAGGAGTATAAGAAAAGTCAGATCAACAATTATATTTCCTTTTACACTAGTTACCACAGTTACTATAGCAATTAGTTGAGGTAAAGCTTAATTTTGATGTGAATTTTGACAGCTTTTTTGTAGATTCCAGTTGTTTGTACAGCTTTTGTGGAGACTCCAGTTAAGGAGTATAAGAAAAGTCAGATCAACAATTATACAATCTTATACACTATTTACCATTATTAATATATCAATTGGTTGAGGTGAAGCTTAATTTTGATGTGAATTTTGACAGTTTTGTTTGGAAGATTACGTCTTGGAGACTCCAGTTACGGAGTATAAGACAAGTCAGAGTAACAATTATACACTAATCTTATACACTAGTTACCATAACATCTACATCAATTAGTTGAGGTGAGGCTCAATTTTGATGTGAAAGTAACTCTTGTACACTATAAAAAGCTTTATCAACTAAATATTTTTTTCAATTGTTTTTTAAATATTTTGCTATATCTTCAAGTCTCTTTAAAAACTGCGGTAGCTTGTTGTAGCGTTTCCTACCAATATAACTAGGTTTTTGTTTGAATAAAGCTGACTCTGACTCTGGCTTTTGAAATTATTAGTTGACTCTGTTGTTGCATTGTAATCTAGCTATCATTGCTCGAATAAAAGAATTTTATACCAATATTTTTTTTCAATTTTATACTTTTATATTGAATTTTATACTTTTATACCAAATAATGGCTCACTTTTATATTGAATGGTGTGACAGGTAGTAAGTAGCCTGGTATCACATTGGAACCATCATTATGATAGGACGTTTGTGCAACAGTAAATGAGAAACTTAAAAAAGAATAATAATTTGGGCACACTCTGAACTTGAAAATAATATCAAGGCACAGACAAGAAACATAAAGTGAACTTCAATTATGCAAATGTCTGAGGTTAGAACACTTGACTCGTATATGAACGTAGTTGGCCGCCATTCAAGAATAGATAATTGACGTAATTTGACTCAATTGAATGACCGAATAAATTCTGATTGCATCAATTGAGAAGGTAGTTGGCGAATTGATGCACTATTGTTGACATACTTACAAACTTGGATGGTTAGGTGATGTAATTTTCAAATGAATGAGATTGTAGATGAGTGAAAAATTATTTTATTAATCTTTGCTACTTTGTTTTGCCATTGAAATGCCTATTTATTAATACGAATATCATCAAATAAACCAAATTTAATAGTTGGGTGATCAAATATTCAAATGGATGAGACAGTAACTATAGGTGAAAATTTAGTTTATTCACCTTCGTTGACAAGTGGGTCTAGATTTATCTTTGTAATTGAACAAAATGCCTAACAATTAATACAAATATCATCAAAAATTCACATTTCAAGATGAATGAAACAATAGATTTGTTTAGTGTTTTTTTCATGTAAAATGAAAAGGAAATAAAATTTATTTTGAATTCAATTTTGAGATGAGATATGAGTCTGTTCACCTTTTCTGAAGGTGGGTCTAGATTTATTTTTCTATTAAAATGCCTATTTATTTATACAAATTATCAAATAAGCTAATTAGACAGTAAAATGATCAAATTTTCAGATAAATGAACCAATAGATGAGACATGAGTTTGTTCACCTTTATTGAAAGTGGGTCTAGATTTATTCTTTTTAATGCCTATTTATTTATACAAATCATTAAATAAAGCAAATCAGATAGTAAAATGATCGAACTTTCAGATAAATGAAAATATAAATGAGACATGAGTGGCATATGAGTTTGTTCACCTTTGTGTAGGTTTAGAAGTAGGTTCACAAGAAGGGTTAAATTTATTTTTGTTATTCATTTAAATACCTATCAATTAATACAAATATCATCAAATAAACCAAATTTAATAGTTGGGTGATCAAATATTCAAATGGATGAGACAGTAAAAATAAGTGAAAATTTAGTTTATTCCCCTCCATTAACAAGTGGGTCTAGATTTAGGTAATTGAACAAAATGCCTAACAATTAATACAAATATCATCAAACAAACCAAATTAAATAGTAAGGTGATCAAATTTGCAGATGAATGAAACAATATGGGGTAAAACATGAAAACAAAACCTTGATAGGGTGTTTAAGATAAAAAATAAAGCTGCAAGGTGTATAGAAAGAATAAATAGATTAGATTCATGTAGGCCGTTGTTCAAGAGACTTGCTCTCCTAACTGTACCCTGCTTATATGTGTATGAAGCTACTTTATAATTATGTTAAAAAGAGTGATATTAAACAAAATTTTGACGTACACGATTACAATACAAGAAACCGAGGAGATTATCACTTGGTGGGTAAAAATAGTAGCTTATTCAAACAAAAACCTAGTTATATTGGTAGGAAACTACAACAAGCTACCGCAGTTTTTAAAGAGTCTTGAAAATTTAGAAATATTAAAAAAACAATTGAAAAAATATTTAGTTGAAGCTTTTTATAGTGTACAAGAGTTCCTTTCAAATCAAAATTAAGCCTCACCCCAACTAATTGATATAGTAATTATGATAATTAGTGTATAAGAGTATAATTGTTGATCTGACTTGTATTAAACTCCCTAACTGGACTCTCCAAGACGTACAACAAAATAGATTTGTTTGGTGTTTTTTCCTGTAAAATGAAGAGGAAATAAAATTAATTTTGAATTAAATCTTGAGATGAGACGTGAGTCTGTTCACATTTACTGAAAGTGGGTCTAGATTTTTTTAAATGCCTATTTACTTATACAAATCATTAAATAAAGCAAATTAGACAGTAAAATGATCAAACTTTCAGAGAAATAAACAAAAGACGAGACATGAGTTTGTTCACCTTTATTGAAAGTAGGTCTACATTTATTTTTTAAAGTGCCTATTTATTTAAAAAAATCATCAGATAAACCAAATTAAATAGTGAGGTTTGTCAGGTAATGAAACAATAATTGATACATGAGTGGCATAAGAGTTTGTTCACCTTTGCTGACAAGCAGGTCTACATTAATTTTTGTTATTTATTGAAATTCCTGTTGATTAATACAAATATAATAGAATAAACCAAATTGAATCAAGACGTAATCTACAAAAAATATGGTTTGACAATGCAGTCAGTTTTTTTGCTACAACGCTTTTTCATTGAGCTGCCTAATTTCATGGCTTGTAGTATAGTAAGAAATAATCTTCACAGTTTGTTTTCAAAACAAGAACCACGTAGTTTCCAATTCTTAGATTCAAGAGTAGACAAAAGTAATATTTTCCTGGATTTCTTGTTCCATGACGAACTGCGTTGTTAATATTAACTTTTCATGTGAAAAGTTTTGTTGTGTGAAACTTTTCATATTTGACTGCAAGTCGTTAAATTTCACATGAAAAGTTAATAGTAATATTTTTTTGTAGATGACGTCTTTGAGACTAGTTAAGAAGTATAAGACAAGTCAGATTATGCATACACTAGTTGCCATAATTTCTATATCAATTAGTTGAGGTGAGGCTCAATTTTGATGTGAAAAGAACTGTTGTACACTATAAAAAGCTTTATTAACTAAATATTTTTTCAATTGGTTTAAAATATTTTTATATTTTCAAGACTCTTAAAAAACGGTGGTAGAATTGTTGTAGAGTTTACTAATGATATAATTAGGTTTTTGTTCAAATAAGCTACTATTTTGACTCACCAAGAGATAATCTCCTCGACTTCTTGTATTATAAACGTGTACGCCAAGATTTTGGTTAATATCACTCTTTCTTACATATAAAGTAGCTTCATACTCATATAAGCAGGGTACAGTTAGAAGACCAAGTCTCTTGAACAAAAGCCTACATGAATGTAATCTATTTACTCTTTCCATACACCTAAAAGCTTTTTTTGGATCTTAAACTCCCTATCAAGGTTTTGTTTTGAAGAATTACCCCATACTAAGATAGCATACCTAATATGTGACAGTAAGAGCCCATTGTAAGCTGTGAAAAGTAAGTTTTTGTCATTCAATCTAGCAAGTTATCACAGGACAAATAACCCAGATGAAATTTTAGAACATATTTTCTCAACTTATGGAGCCCAGGTCAATCGTCTATCCAACAAAACTCTTAGAAAAGGAATGTTTTCTTCCTGGTCTAGTTGATTATCGTTTACAAACTCGTTTATAGTCCTATCTTCATTTGAATTATGCTTGTTTTTGAAGGTATTGAAAATTTTTACTATTTACTGTTAATTTCAACTGATTAATACTGATTTATTACATTACTAGTATCTGTATTAAAAGATTTTTGAAGATTCTTAGCAAACAGTTGGTGATATTTGTTGAAGAATTCATAGGATTGTTAGGCTGGTTAGTAGGTCAGAAGAAACAGAATTCTCAGAGATAATTCGGATAATAGAAACATGTCCCTGGGATATTCTTTAATGAGTGTACTCTGCAAGGTCAAACTGTTTGGGAATTCTCAAGTAAATAGCTCTACTCTGCTACTCTGCTACTCTGAAGTGATTTCACTTCTCACACTCAAGCTACAGCTGGCAACTTCCTTGGTTTAGCTGTGTTGAATGGTAGTTCACTTGAATATACATATATAGATCAATATTGAATTGAATATACACTATTAGCTCAGTGAACAGTAGAACTCATGCCCAAGAATAAGGGATCTTGTACAGAGCAACATACTCGATGTACTCAATGATAATCACCATCGCAAAATCCCCAAAGCAGAATGTTATTGGTCTTTCTGCGACGAACCCAAAATATGTCAAATCTTTCTGCGGGAATTAACATTTTCTCACGGATTATTTGACGTTTTCCGCATAGTTAAAAGCAGTTTTATTACAAACCATATAAAGTTGTAATTAATATGAATAATTTTATTCTAATTTTCTTTCAATATTTATAGTAAATATAAATTATTCAAGTTTATTATGGATAGTTGGTTGGTTGCTAAACTTTACGAATTAGTTTAATAAGCAATATTAGAGTGTATTTTTTACATAGTAGCTGCAGAGCTATACACACTGCACGACTCACCGAGTGTCTTCCAGCATATTTATTATTCGTTTTGTGCAATAAAATTGTTACTGCAAGTCATCATTACAGTGCGTTTTTTTTGTAAAATACAAAATTCCATTTCTGGGTGCTACAGCTTAGTTTTACACCGATCTTTCTGCAGGCCTCCTTCTTGTTCTGCGGCAATGTCGCACCGTCGCCCGTTTTTCTGCTTTGGGGCGCAAAATTGAACGCAATCAACAGACCTAACCCTTGATTGAATTCGCAGTCTATTTCATGTCTGTTTTTCTCAAATGTCACTCTGTATCACATCAACAAGGCTTTGTTTTCAATTTGCGAGACAGCTGATTGTTCAAATCACAGTCTGATTGTTCAAGTCTAATAATTAAATTTATATGAACAAAAAATTAAATTTGTATAATTATCATTAGGCTACTTAGTAGCCTAAATGTTATTAGCCTAGTAATAACAAGTTTAATAACAAGTAGCCTACTTGTTATTAAATTCAATTGAAATATTAGAAATGATTTGTTTCTCTCAAACAAATATTTTATTCTTATGCTTGATAACTTAATTCATGTGAATAAGGCTCAACCAGATAAATAAGAGTGCCTGAGGGTTATCTTTAAATGTGATTCCAATTGTAAATGACGGAGGAACTCATTTTAAATACCATATCTTCCTACAGAAGAAGGCCTTAGTGCCTTTCTTTTTTCAAATATAACCTTTAAATACAAGAAAATTTCAAAAATCCTTACACATACATCACTGGGCATTCCATAAAAGGAAGATCCATCTAAAATGTCATTGAATTGGTCCACGCGGTTAGCCGTAAATGCGTTACAGGCAGACCATAGTACTATAACTTATAGTTACTATAGAACTATAACTAACACTTTATAGTTCTATGAGGCAGACAGACACATACAAAACGGTCGACTTGAAACAGAAACCCCTCTTTGTTCAGTCAATAAAACATACTCAAACTAAAATTAGACTGATTTTTAGTGGAAAGAGCACCAACAAACATACATTGTGGTATGCATGTATCAAGGATCGCTAAGCTTTATTGCGTGTAATTGGATCTATTTTTGAGGATGAAGCCCACATAGGTCTGAGACCTGTGCGAGGGTAATGAATTGGATGATAGTGATTGGTGAGTTGGACCTACAGTTTTAGGTGGGTTCCGAACCACCGGAAAGTGATTTTACAGCTGAGAACAGTCTTTTTTGCAGGCCAATCCAATCGGTCACCCTTACAAAGGGCGCCCATGATTTTCGTAGCTTATCTCTGATTGAACAGATACCTGCTACGGCTCTCGGTTATCACTTCTCTTTATCAGGAACTACTAACTTCATCAGCTGACTGTCAGGAACGGTGGTGGTTTCATTATGCATAGTTGATTCTGATCATGTGTGAGAACAGTATAAAATAATTATAATTCAATTTAGAAACAGAACAAATTCACACCAACTTTCTTGAGAAAAGCTAAGAAAAACTTTCTTCCTAGACAATAAGTTTTCAAGTAGATCATGGGACTTCATACAGTGGGAATTAGAACTTACCAAGTTACAGGACACATCCAGTACTCATTGTAAGGACATGATTTCCTTCCTGTTTGGAGCGAATTTCACTTATTCTTTTCAGATGTTAATTGATAATAATCGCATTCAGTCCCACACTTTCTACATTCTAAATTATGATTTATGTGATTTTAATGAGTTACAATTGACCAAAGATATCCTGTTTTTAGTTTACTGGACTACCCAAGTAGATTAAGGTCATATTCAGTTGAACACTCTCGTGTTTAGGAGGACACTTAAAGCCCGTATGACCCGGCTGCCGTCGTTAACAGTCGTTAAGTTACGACAGAGGCCCGAACATCGTTCAGGTTCGACCTGAGAACTCCACCAAACCGGAGCCAGCTTGGTCACTCGGTATCATTGGTTGAGTTCCTGGGAGCTTTAACGGTAACCGGTAGAAATTAACGATGGCGTCTGATTGGTCTATTCAAATTCAAAGACTTTAAAAAATTTGAATAGACCAATCAGACGCCATTGGTAACATTTACCGGTAACCGGTAAGGCTCCCATGAACTCTACCATTACCTTTGTTTGGCAAACTGACGCAATTATTTCAAACAAAAAATGTTATAGATATATGTGTTTGTAGATTACATCTTGGAGACTCCGGTTTAGGAGTATAAGACAAGTCAGATCAACAATTATACAATCTTGTACACTAGTTACCATAATTACTATATCAATTAGTTTAGGTGAGGCTTTATTTTGATGTGAAAGGAACTCTTGTACACTTCAAACGCTTTATCAACTGTATATATAACTATCCAGGAAGGCCTGGTCAACGATCATGATTTGGATATTGGTTAGACTGTCTTTTTAAATAAAAAATCAAATTCTATAACGAATTGATTTCTATTAAAAGATGAACAAGCAATTCCATTTTAAACTTTACACTGGGAAATGTATCAGCAAAAATTAGAACTATTTCATGGTATTCGAAAATTTGGATCAAATTTTGACGAGTCAATATTATAATCAACTAAAATAGAAATAGAACAGCATTGTTTGAAATAATATTATTCCATTAAAAGTGTCAGGCATAGAATTTTGTCATTTATTTTTTGTGATTTGGTCTTTAGGTGATGGAATGCACTCATTTTTACTTATATATTTATTCGTTTTGTAGACTTTCAATAATTACGTTAAAAAAGCTTGATTTAAATTCAATAATAATTACCATCTCAAGACGGAATCACGGAATCAAGTAAATAACAGATATTTGTAAAATTTTTAGTTGAAAAGATGAAATTAATAAAAATTGAAAAATCGATAATAGCCTGTAATTGGCGGGCCGCTTAGCGCAGTTGGTTGGGGCGTCGCAACTTCAGCTTGCTATCGTTTAAGCGGTCGTGGGTTCGAATCCCGCTCCACTTCAGGCATGATTATGTGTGATCATTCACCTCATTACCCACGCACAAGTCTCCAGAGTAAATATATTTAAAAGCTGCACTTCCGTATGTAGTAGTCCAGTATAATCGACTGAGAGAATCGATGAGGATGAGATACGTATAAAGTTTAATAAAATATTACTTAATTTACTAAAATTGTCAACTATTTAATTTCAAGACAATTTATCAATACCGGTACACTCTAACCTCGAAAGCGGAATTCATTTTTTATCAGGACTCTTTATGAAGTACAAAGGTCTGAGATTTGTGCGAGGATAATGAGTTGGATGATGGTGATTGATGAAGTGGACCCACAGTTTTAGGTGAGTTCCGAATCACCGGGAAGTGATTTCACAGCAGAGAACAGTCTTTATGGATAAAACTACTTATAGTCGAATAATCCTTAGATTTATTTAAAACGAAGCACACATAGGTCTGACACCTGTGAGTGGGTAATTAGTTAGGTGGTGATAGATGAGTTGGAAGTTTTAGGTGGGTTCCGATCCACCAGGAAGTGGATTCACAACAGAGAACAGTCTTTTTTGCTGGCCAATCCGATCGGCTGGTCAGCCTTACAAAGAGGGCCCAGGAGTTCGTAGCTAGTCGTAGGTATTGCAATTACTTTTCATTGCCATCTATAAAAAATCGACTGGATTGCATCTTAAACTCTGCAATCCTATACTGGTCTTCTCGTGGGTCACAATTACACAGGAGGTGTGGCAGCTGTCTCATTTTTATGCAACTACGTAGCAACAACTCTATCATATTACCGATAGACAAGGCTAAATTTGCAATTCTCACGGCCTTGCAAATTTAGATCTGACTGAACAGAACCGGCGACATTCGACTGTGACAGACGACACTTGTATCCAGTTGTACATTTTTAGATTAAGTTTAAAAAAATTCTATATTAACTGAAGCTATTTTTGAATGAACTGGCTGTTGTATACTGTAAACTTGTAAATTTTGACTACGCCACGTATAACATAGTTTGTTGTACAAAGTGGTTACAAAACTATCTCCCAATTTTGAAGGGCTTTAATGAAGGGCAATGATTCCATCAAATGAATAAAACTTTTTAAATTTGACATCTTCCATAATTTTTTTGCCATACTTGATGGTAACTTTGACATCTTTCTTCAATTTTTTTTTGAAGTTTCACATTACTTTCTCTATTTTTAATGATAATTGAAAAGGAGGCGAAAAGGGTTTCTACCTGTTGTCTCCAGCAATAAACTATTTATCTATTTATAATAAAATAATCATAATTCCAGTATAACAACATAAATAGGCTACAATAAGTGACTCAAGATATGGCAAGTCTGCTTGGACATTGGACTTCATGTACAGAAGAACTTTCTCAATAAAATTTCAATCACTTTCTCAATTCCTTTACACGATAAATATTTTTATTTATAATCTATATATATTTTTATTTATAATCTATATATATTCTTTATATAATCAATATTTTTCTTTGTGTGGCGGTCTAACCAATGGCTCCCCAGATCTCAAAAGACACTACAGTTAGATAGATAATTCTATTTTATTGAAGCACTTTACAATTAACATAAGTAGGTTATAGATTAACATAAGATCATAGATAGATGGATAAATAGATTGATAGACAGATAGTTAAATAAATAGAGAGATAGATCATAGATAGATACATTGATTGATATATATGTAGATATAAGAGCGGCTACTGTCCTCCTCTCAAAAAAGTATAAGGACTTGAATAAATCGATTTTAACATTTTACAAAATTATATTGTGTATTTGAAATAGTAATAAATTACTGTAATTATTTTGAATGTGGCTTGTTGTCATACGACATTTCAATGAATATTTTCTTCATCATAATCTATTGAATTCAACTCAAACCACAGAAATTATCATCCAAAACATTTATAAATTTCACTCTTCATAACACACAGAAACATCAAGATTTGTCATGTATTTCCGATCCTTTCAATACTCATTAATCATTATTCATGACACTCAATAAGATCTGTAAGATAATTCGTCGAACACAGGAAACAAACGTTCGAACCCACTGTAATTGCCCACTGATAGAACGCTCAGATAGTATTAAATATCTTGGAATAATAGTAGATGACTTATTAAAATGGGATAAGCACATATCATACACAACTGCAAAAATAAGGAAGCTAATATATAAATTTTATCAGCTGAGGCATATAATTAATAAAGAAATGATAAAAACAGTGTATTTTACATTAGTTGAATCTCTTATAAGATATGGTCTGTTAGTTTGGGGATCCGCAAATTATAGTTTTGTGGATCCAATTTTCAAAATTCAAAAACGTATTTTAAAAATAATGGGGAATAGGGAGGCCCGCTTCCCAACCAGCGAACTATTCATGGAAAACAGAATACTTAGTGTTAGGCAATTGTATATTTTGTTGTTAATCACTCATATAAAGAAAAATGATAATGAAAATAATATTGTAACTCATAGCCACAATACTAGAATAAGAAGCCTCAATTATCAGGATGTACCCAGAATGAACACAGCATTTGGGCAAAGATCAATAGGATATTTAGGGCCAACAATTTACAATAGAATTCCACTGGAAATAAAAGAAGAAAGCAATAATAATAGATTTAAAAAAAAAATAAGGAATTGGTTATATAATATTGGTGTCCACCGTAGTGAGGAGCTCATAGTAAATAGGATGTGAATAGAAATACGATTATGCATACTTAGGTAGTTTTAGGTAGTAAATAGTTTTTATTATTGTATTAGTTATAATGGCTAGTTAGGAATAGTATTAGCTTCATCTAAGGTTTATATTGATGATCACCCCAACACATAATTTTATAGTGGGGAATCATATTTTTTCAAATTTAGCAATGAAATCACTGTGTTTTATATTTAATAATATTGTCATGTTTGAGCTATATCAATAAACTCCTCTGGATGTGTTCTACATCATCCAGAGAAATTATTAAAAAAAAAAAAAAAAGAACTGGGTCTAAATTCCTTGAACATTCGAACTGGGCCTACGAAAAATAATGACAGTCATGACAACTACACAAAATGACCTTCCTAATTAATTGACGTCTCGTTTAACCGTTAGTTAATGCAGCTGGTGACAGAGTTAATCTCGCGTTTAACTCGAGTTAAGTAGTATGAGCCCAAACAGTTGGGTCAAGGCTGATGTATCACACATATGACACACCCATCACTCTAGACTACAACAATTCCATTTAATTCTATTGTCTGATGATCTTCCGTTCCACTGAACCAAATACAGTACAAGTAACTGAAAACTACGTTGAAAAATGTGTACTTTATTCCAAGCTAGAAGTTTTGTGAGATATTTTCTTCATTTATATTCATTCTTCATTTGTTTTTAGTTGCTTATTGTGTTGTACGTAATTTATTTGTGTGATGAATATGAATATGTGAGGTTTTGTGAGGAGTTTTCTTCATTTATATTGATTGTATATGTGTTTTCAGTTTCGAGAGGGTTGATGAGGTTTTTCCATGGATATTGATTCTTTAGGTGTAACTTATGTGGTAAATTTTTAAATGCATGCAATTATAATTATCATCTACTTTTTGATGAACAATAAAAGATCCAATACAATTTTACGTCTTATTAATGTTTTATTTCAATATTGTTCAAATACGGAATTGTCCGTACTTTACTCATGTTATGGATAAAATCTACATTTTATTTTTGGGCAGAGAAAGAAAGATTCAATATACTTGACGATAGGTGAAATCACAAGTGATTTTTGATTATCACTTTTCATAAAAAATCTAAATTACTTATTCGTTGATTATTCATGTATTTTCAGCAGTTTGCTTGTATGACTAATTAATTATGAATTTTATTTTATTTTTTTTTTTGCGCAAAATGAAAGGATCAATGAATTTTAAAATTGGTGACAATATTTCTGATGGTTCATGGAGAAGGAGGAGGCGGAAGAGGAAGAGGTGGATGAGGAGGAGTAAGAGGGAGAATTGGATGTGGAGAAGGAGGAGGAAGAGGATAAGGATGAGAAGGAGGATGAAAAGGTGTATAAGGAGGAGGAGGTGAAAGATGAGAAGCGTTAATGGACTAGGAGAAGTAGGAAGAAGTGGATGAGAAGGAGGAAGAGATGGATGAGGAGGAGTTGGCTGAGGGGGAGGTTGATGAGAATGAGATGGAATACGAAGAGGAGGAGTAGAAGGAAGAGCTGGATGAGGAGGAAGTAGATGAGGATGAGAAGGAGGAGTAAGAAGAGGTGGATGAAGAGGAGGAGTAGGAGGAAGAGCTGGATGAGGAGGAGGAAGAGGATGAGTATGAGAAAGAGGATGAGTATGAGAAGGAGGAGGAGTAAGAAGAGGTGGATGAAGAGGAGTAGGATGAAGAGGAGGAGTAGGAGGAAGAGGTAGATGAGGATGAGGATGAGATGGAGAAGGAGGAGGAGTGAGAAGAGGATGAGTATGAGAAGGAGGAGGAGTAAGAAGAGGTGGATGAAGAGGAGTAGGATGAAGAGGAGGAGTAGGAGGAAGATCTGGATGAGGAGAAGGAAGAGGATGAGGATGAGAAGGAGGAGGAGTAAGAAGAGGCGGATGAAGAGGAGGAGTAGGAGGAAGAGCTGGATGAGGAGGAAGAGGAAGAGGTGGATAAGGAGGAAGAGGAGTAGGAGGAGGAGCAGCAGGATGGGGAGGAAAAGGTAGATGAGAAGGAGGATGTAGAGGAGGAAGAGAAGAAGAAGCTGAAAATTGATGTCATACACCCAAAAAGTGTAGAAATGTTGTACTTTTCAAATTATTCCTTTCTCTATGTACATAACATGTGCACCTAATGCTATACATAATGGGCTACAGATGGGTGTGTAGGTAAGTATGTGGCTTACCATTATAAAGTACTATTGTGCAGCTAGATATATAGATATACTGTATATAGAAGAGGTGAAGACAACACGAACTATAGCTGTTTGTCTCTCTCACTGAATAAAGAACAAAACAAGTTCATTAACCCTTTCACTTCGGTTAGCAGCTCATCGTAATCCCGGACACTTTGTCACGAGCCGCTCGCCTCTTGCTTGATTTGGAAGGCAAGGACAAAGCAGAGGAGAAGAAGAATAAGAATAGAGGAGAGGGAGGAAGAGAAAAGGAGAAGCAGAAAGAGAAGATAACAGAAGAAGAAAAACTAAGAGAAGGAGAAGAAGAAGAATAAGAACAAGAAGACAGAGGACAGGAGGAGAAAAAGAAGAAAAAAAGGGAGACATGAGAATGTCAAGAAGAAGAAAAGGGGAGGAGAAGAAGGAAGTAGAAGGAGAATTATGATGAAGAAAGGAGAAGAGGAAGAATAAGAAGAGGGCACGGGAAGAAGAGAAAAATGAGTTTGAAAAGAACAAAACAATACCGTATACATGATAATGAAAACAATAGAACCGTATTCTTGAATTCGCTGATTGTTTTTTGAATTATGTACTGTATAAGGAATAAATAAAAAAAGTTATATTATATACCCTAGGCTCATACCTCAGAGTATATTTAGAATGTGTCGTCTCACAAAAATTATGTAATATATAAATTCCCGTACAAAAATTTTCTGAAGATAGAAATTAAAATATGAAAATACAAATTCCCATTAATTATTCCCGTACAAAAGAGGGGTCGGGGGGCTTCCCTCCAGAGAAAATTTTGAAAAATTAACTCTCTGGGGCCGCATTTTGAGCGTTTTTGGACATAAATCGTTCCATTTTAACCCCCATTATGAATTAAAAGTGAATTCTACCTAAGAATTCTTAGTGTTTGAGTCATCCCCAAAGTATGGGGGGGGGGGGGGGACCCAGTGGCCCCCTTCACTACGCCTACCATGCATGAAACTATAGAATTTCGTGTTCAATGAATAATAAGACATGAAAATGTCACAACAACATTCATTGAAAATAGTGAGATACTATTTTCGGTTGTTACACCATAATCAATCTCAATCAAACAAAAACTAAAGCACAGAGAAACTTAATATATACTTAACAGGGAATGGTACAAAAAGCGGAGGGAGAAAGTGCCTCTAATAGGCTGACCTTCATTGAAGGTCTGTGATTGACTGAAGGTCAAAACAAGACCCGCTCCCTGGTGAGAGGATAAACGAGCAAAACTAAGAAAACGAGTCAAAATCAAGAAAACAATAAGCAGTGAACGCATAGAAAGCAATAAACAAAAACAATACACAGGTACGCTATAGAATTAAATAAATTTAATTTAACAAATTGAAGCTCACTGAAATGCAGTCAAGGTCAACCGAGGAAAACAGGAAAGTACCACTATTAAAATGTAGAATATTATGATGAAACCAAGTTAGTTGTATTGAATTGATTAAAATATATTTGATCATTCAAACTAGTATTGAAATTTCACTATTTTCAATAAATGTGGTTGTGTAACTTCATGTCTTTATTATTTATTATGACAACTATTTTCCACAATATCACCTTCACCACCACATAGAGTAGTAGTAATTAAGCCTCACCTCAACAAACTGATACAGTAATTATGATAACTAGGGTATATATAAGATTGTATAATTGTTAACCTGTCTTGTCTTATACTCCTTAACTGGAGTAACCCGGACGTAATCTACAAAAAAAAACAAAGAAAGTTTTCGAGTTTAGATTGTATTTATTGCATCACGTCAAATTTCTAAAAATTCTTCTCAGATACTTTTCACAGTTTTCCTTTTCCCTATCCTATTCTGTGCCAGCTTCCTTCTATACCACTCATTAACTTATCCAGGAAGAACAAAATTACTCCGGAAAATTTCGGAAAACAATGAATAGTTGAAGAATGAAATCTCTTTATTTTACGAATGCTGCTGTTTCCGCTTCATGAAGTCTGGCTTTCTGTTCCACAATAGCTATAATAAAAATAATACAGCAATAATAATAATGATAGAAGCTATGACGTCATCAAATGAAACGGGCCTGGAGTTCATCTACCGTTGTGGGAAAAAGCTGATGAAATAGTAGCTCTGCCAGATGTAATGCCCAAACGTACGTCTGATTTTTAAATTACTTTTCCGGCTGTTCGTCAGTACAGTAATTTACTCGTCATTAAAAATTCGTCAGTAAATAACTCACTGAATGCACAAAACTAATACATAACTAGTAAATTCAGAGGGGGGAGGTCAGGGGGATAGACCCCCTCCCCTAGATACCCAAAGAAAAAAAGAAATTTTGGATTATTAACAAGTTTTGAGGGACAATTTTTGTCAAAATAGTCGAAGAAGGTGTCTGGAATCGCTAAAAAAAATGGAATTAGTGGGACTATTTTTCGATTGGCACAGATAACATTTCTGTTCAGTGAGGGAAGTAATCGCTACCTACCTCACCCCTCTTTTGCGTGAAGTACGCTTTTTGCACCAAAACATAATGATGAGGTCTGTTTTTTCAAATCGAAAAAATCGCTTTGAAATTTCATTGAGATTTCAGATAATCCACTTTTTTATACTTTGACCCCTAAAACAACACCTTAAATGATCGGGTTACATATTGAAAATACGTGTATCATAAGCAAAATGTTGTGCTCTTTCCAACAATGGCATCATAATTCCGGGTGGTGATTGGTCATGCGGTGAGCGTGGTGTTCAAGTGATCATGATGTTCAGTCACGACCGCTCAAGACTGCGCTTGGATGGGTGACCGTGCTTCAATGACTTGATGTTGCAAGCTTTATTATCACTTACCCGGTGGTTCGGAACCCGCCTAAAATAGTAGGTCCACCATGTTCCCCGTAACATGGCTCAAACGGCGAGGTGGAATTACCCGTAAGGGTCTCCCCACCATTAAAAGCCATACGCTTAATATTTTGAAAAAAAAAAACATTAAATTGAGATAATACTTTATACAATACATAATACTGTATATTTATGTACTATCTCAGTATACTATTATTTGTAAAATTTACTTTTTATTAATTTGTAATTTTTATTAATATATATTTCGAAAACAAAGGCCCCATTTCAAAAACGTCACTGATAATTTTTTGTCAGAAATTTGATGTAGAATCTCTGGCAACCGGCGTTTACACCTTACATGGGAGACTGTATACAAGTAGACAGGTATAAAATTAAAAAATTGTCACACTAGTGTGGTGGTAGTCTATTAAATGTGAAATAGTATGTAGGCCTAACACTGGGCTGCTTAAAATAAAGGACAGCCTCGAATCACAGATTAAAAATGCTGTATTTAAATTCACTTACTCAGCATTTTTGAAAATAAATACAGTAAATTTAGGATATATTAGGAATAATACAGCAAACATGATGAACAGAAATACAATTCAGACACTGAAATAACATTGCAATCTGAAAGCTGTGATGCATACTAAATCTGAGCCAGCTCAGACAAGGATTTTGAGAGATAGATATTATACTACAGTATTAAAAAATTTTTAAATAATAAGAATGAGCGTATGATTTTTATTGATGGAGACCCATACGGGTAGTTCCACCTCGCCGTTTGAGCCATGCCACAGAGAACACGGTAAACCTTCAATTTTAGGTGGGTTCCGAACCACCGGGTAAGTGATAAAAATGCTTATAACATTAAGTCATAGCGGCACGGTCACCCATCCAAAGTCACCTCTACATAAATAAGGACGAATAAAATTTGGCAGCCACAGTGGTGTCGGTTATCTATGATAAGCTTCTGAATGATTGCTACTGCTGCGGCCACGGGTTCGATTTCCGTTCATTGGAACGTTTATTTCAAGCGCATTCGAGATAATATCAACTACAAGATATTTAGGGAATGTTACAAAAAAAAGGTAAATGGCTTTTATTAATGGGGAGACCCTTAAGAGTAGTTCCACCTCGCCGTTTGAATCATGTTACAGAGAACACGGTGTACCTGCAATTTTAGGTGGGTTCCGAACAACCGGGAAGTGATTTTACAGCAGAGAATAGAGTCTTTTTGCTGGCCAATCCAACCGGCCACCCTTACAAAGAGGGCCCAGGAGAGCGTTGCTTACCAAAGCTGATTGAACAGATACCTGCTACAGCTCACGGCTATCATTTCCCTTGGGAAATGTAACGATTTCTATTTAATGACTTAATTTTAACGAGATAATTAATTTAAAAAATCCATTTCAAGTCGCTAATGGACATTGATTAAAGTTCAAGTACTTGTAGGTATGTTGAGTCGCTAATGAACATTGATTAAAGTACAAGTACAGGTACTTGTAGGTACCCTTTCAAGATTTATTTTGTTTTCAAAGTGATTAATATAAATAAGCATGAGGAAATATTGAGTAATTTTCTTTTGGAAAATATTGAGTAGCTTTTTTGAGTGAGGAGGAAATTAAAAGCCATCAATTTTTATCACGTAGAATAAAGCCAAGGAATGCAGACTAAATTCAAGTCTAGTGGACGATTACATCATTATTTGATCGTCTGGTGCGTGTTATCATTGATTCTATAATATCAGACGAATGACTCATACAGTATATTGCTCAAAGCGAACAAACATAGCTATCAATCGACAAAAATATAAAACTTGATTGCATTAAATCTGACGTAATTTTACGTGAATATTGCTAGCCAGTCCTGTAAAATTAAAAAAAAAATTGATCATGCCTTCCATTAAATCCAAAAAATACCTTTATTTTTTTATGATTTTAAATAAGTATCGTAAAATAACAAATTGGGTTTTCCTCTCTTTAGGGAAAAATCTACTTGAAATTAATATTAATAATATCATATCCTGTACTCTTTCCACTCAAATTTATCTTCAAATACTACTATTTCTCTTCATTCCTTCTTTTTTCTCCTCTACACTCGTCCCCACCTCCTTTATCAACTCTTCTCTATTTATCTTTCGCTATTCTTTGTCTTCTTTCTGTATTCTGTAGTTTTCTCCTACTCTTCCTTGTTTTCTTCTTCTCCCTCTTATTCCATTATTTTCAATTTTCGTTGTGCTCCTTTTATTTATCTCTCCTCTACACTCATATTCATCGTGTTCCACCTTCTACTTCAACCTTCCTCGTTGTTCTTCTTTCGTCTTCTCCTTCTCATTGTTGTCACTTACTCCTCTTCTTCTTCCTCCTCCTCCTCCTCCTCCTCCTTATCGTTGTCACTTCTCCTTCTGGAAACTCTCAAGATTTTTGCAACAAGTTTTCAACATGTTTTGCAGCAAAATTTGTTGCAAACCGATTCCTGGTGCAACTTTTGTGCGCACGCGCAAGGACAGCACAATGTTGACACGGCGGACAGCAATTGCTGAGCTTTCTTATCTTTCTTTATCCAATGCAAAAGTGAAAAAACATGAAATTTGAGACATTTTAAATGTAATCATGACCTACTAATTTCGCTGATTTCAGACCAGCTCGATATTTTTCTCGTACCATGAAGTTTAAGGTTTCTATAAACGATCCTAATTTTAAAACTGTATAAATGGATGAAATTAAAACATTTGATGAAGTGCTTAAATTTCATGCTGTGAAAAAAATTCAAGAAGAAGTAATACAATAGCATTTTCAAAAATCAAATATATAAATCTGTGTTTTTTTTAGTTTTGAAGAGGGGAAAAACATGAGATGAAATACACATTGTACTTTCATATTACAAACAAGAGGTATAACTTATAGCCATAGACCAACCATCAAGATTTCCTCTATGGTATAACATAACTTGGTAAGTGAAAGGAATGCACTTGATCTATTTTTAGAATAACCCAGGCAGACGCCAGACTGAATTAATTCATGTGAATCTGGAATGTTGCATTGACAATATTGCAGAGTGGAAACGTTGCGGGTTTTCAGGCAGTTTGTTTGCAACTTGTATTCATCATGTTTTCAACTTGTTGCAAACTTCGTTCAAGTTGAAACGAGGCTTTAGTTCTCAAATCGCTCAGGCGCGAGTCAAGGGGGATCAAAGAGATGCATCCCCCAGAAATTTTCAAACATTACTATTGTCAACAGAACAGTCTGTAGACATTTTTAACACATCTCTTCTATTCCATGTCAGTTTTCCTAGCATTATTCCGATAACTATGTGACTAAAACGAACTTAGGTAAAGACTAATCATGTTAGCTTATGCGCCACACATCGCTTCGTTGGAATGCGCCTTTCCAAACATAAGAAGAAAAAGAGGAGAGAGAAGAAGACTACGAAGAAAAAGAGAAAAAGGTAGACATTTCTTCCGTCAACAAAGCGGTAGTCGCTTTTAAAAGCTATCCTTCAAACTATCCTGTCAAAAGGAGGGGCTGCAATGCTGATCCTGACTAGACCCAACTTCTGGTCTAGCCTTCTCGAATTAACACGCCCTTCCTTATTATTATGTTGTGTGTGCTAGTGTGTGTGTGTCTGTGAGAACAGGGCAGTATACCTTACTATACCGCCCTGGTGTGAGAAGACTCCCCTAATATACGTTATCGCAAGGCTACTAGATACTGTACTGAAGCTTTAGCATCTGAAAATGGAAGGTCTTCACTAGCACTGGAAAGTCCTCACAACGTTGTGCAATAGAGGCTGTTGAGTTGTAGTCGAATATTTCTACACTTTGCAACCAACAGAAAATAGTTTAAATCCAAATAACTTGTAGCCCTTGCTGGAGAACTCGCTTCCAAACAACTAATTTTGGAAAGGGCTAATGGGCAAATTATTCACAAGAATACTAATTAGTAACAACTAACAACCAACTAATTAGTAACAAGAGAGGAAGAAACGGTCGTTTTAAGGATACTGATCTAGATAGCAATCCCAAGAAAGTATCACAGGTCCAGTATCACAAATAATCATCATATGATGATTATCATAAGTACAGTGAAACTTCCCAATAACGGACACCGTCGGGACTTCATAAAATGTCCACTATTGAGAATTGTCTGCTATTGAGAAAAATGAACAAAATAAATACGTATATAATGGCATAGGTATAAAGACGAATTTTTATTGTACAGTACAACATTACTACATAACTAAAAAAAGAAACAAAATTACTGAAAATTAGGCACTGTCGAATATCTGTCCTTTTTTATCGATGAGTACTGTCCCACTTTCTAATCAACGTTCTTTGAAAAAATTGTTAATTTTTGTCTGCGCCTTAAAATCTTTTTGAAAAGTCTTTTCAACGTGCTGCTGGAGTTCAGAAATGAGACGAATTCCTTCCGTGTCTTGTCTTTTTTTTTTAAATGTGATGACTAACTCCTTTCCGGGAAGTTGAGCGTCTATAGATGATGAATAGAATGGAAATGTTGAACACATTTGCTTACACAAACCTTAAATAGATCGTGACTGTCCAGTATTGGGAGTTCGAATCAGCTCGTGGGCCAAAAATTTGGAGTCCGCGTCCGTTTTTAAGAATGTCCGCTATTGGGAGGTGTCCGTTAAGGGAAGTTTCACTGTACTTGAAATTTAAAATAATTCCACAGCTAATCTATCCTACTTTGCCCAATTCAAGTGTCTACAATTCAAAATTAATATGACAAACTTTGAGATTTACATAAAGGTGATTTCCATATGTGATCAAGATTCACACAAATTAACAAGCACCAAATTATTCAAATTAAAATCCTCGATTGTCAACTTGTCACGTTTCATCTTCATACAGTTTCTATAGATATAATAACTACATTGGTAATGACGCTAATCGTTGCATAAATATATTTACCAAATTAAAAACAACTTTTATAATTATCTATGATAAATCTATATACATCAGGGCACAATTTTCAATTAAATTAGTATATCTATAAAAACCTGTATTAAGGTATGCTTTAATGAGAAGGTGCTGGTCACATTTATTCACCTATAGCTGTAGGAGTGGCCATAGCTGAGTGGGTTGAGTGCTGGTTTCCTAACCCAAAGGTCCCGGGTTCGATCACAGTTCTGACCAAAAAATTTTACCTCAAGCCACTCCCGTGTCTCGGAGGACACGTTAAGCCTGTCGGTCCCGTCTGTAAAAAATAGTAGTAGAGTCACGTCAGAACTTATTCAGGTGCGACCTGATAACTCTGACACCAGACCTGAGCCAGCCAGGTCACACGATATAATTATTACTTGCAGCTGATGATAACTCGAAATACTATTTGAAGGAATGAGCCAATTGTATTAGCCAACGAACTCGATCAAGTTTGGAAGGATATGTGTTCAAAATTTGATTCATAAGTTGATTGCTCAAAGCGTATGAAAGCTATCGCCGAAAATACATACCCACAGATAGCCGCGAGCCAAGTAAAAACTAAGAACTCGCTACGCTCGTTCAATAATTCATTACCTCAGTCTTAAGCTATCTTACGTTTTTCTGGCGACGTAAATCCATCATCAACTAAACAATTATTATGCAATAATCTCAACTAAGGCTCTGTAATGTGGTACGCCTTATGTACATCTTTATTTACACTTTATGTACATCTTTATTTACACCTTATGTACACCTTTAGGTCTATAGTGAGCCTTAAAACTATAAAAACATGCTGATCGAGTAGCATGCAATTCATTTTTCGGTCAACGTGAAATTCCCATCGCTGGGAAACGCAACCAACGTAGATTTGATAACTGGAAAATGCCAGACTTAGCCGGAAATCGAGCCAGGAACAGTCTACTGGCTGAAGGACAAGCACCTAACTTCATCCGTAATCGTTAACTTATAAAAAGTTAGTTTGAAGTACAGTAACTGACAATTTAATAGCAATTTGAGGAATTCGAAATTAGTATATTCTGTTTCTATAAAAAGTACTAATTAGCAGTAGTGGTCTGTGCCTGTTGTATAGTCTTAACTGTGTTTTGTGTAATAAAATAATAAATTTGCATTCAAATAAGGAACAAAATCACATGATGAAACCCCCCAAATCTTCAAAAATTTCTATGTTGGCCTTAAAATAAAGGAATAAATAAACCAACTTTATCTCAAACTATTAAAACTTGCTTTTGACTATGTAATATCCTGATATCAAGAAACATTCGAAAGTGGAAATATTACTCTTATTTTTTATTGAAACACGACAAATGAAAACAACAGTTGCCAATAATAGCAGGAAGTTGTAATACTGTAATTAGCAAGACTCCAGACGCAATAAAAATATAGCTATCAACAAAAATTAATACAGTACGGTACTGTTTCAACAGCATCTGTAAATAGATTGTTGTGATTCAAGACAAACTATACTGTGATGGTAAGATAAATGATCAGTGGCATTATTAAACTCATAGTAAAAGAATGATTCCAATGTTCAAACCAATGACAAATCGTTATGAAATAAACATGATAAATTCACTCCAGAGTTCAAGACTTAGTTGAATAACAGTTTGGTGAATAACAAATTAGTTTCAATATGAAGAAATTTTGTACGGTATTCAAAATCACATATTTTGTTGGTAAAATTGTTAGAATAATATTTTGTTTCTATTTTCTATTTTTACCGAACCAATAACTTCATACCACGAATCTGATTTTGTACATTCTGGCCGCTCGAACCACTTATATTCTGTGAAATATACTACCTATAATACTTGATCTTTATAGCAATGTAGGTACCGGTACGGTATGAATAATTTCAACGTTTTCCCAAGGTTTTGCCCAATGCCCAAAAATACCTAGAATTCTTCAAATATTTCAATAATTTATGCCAATCTGTTATCTGCTTCGTTAAATTATTGAAAATGTCTATAATAACTTACGTCAACATTGCCCTTTGGATACGTGCATACACAAACACAACATAAATAAACAACATATAGGTTAAATACAGTAGCAGAGAAACCCAGCGCAAAACTTTGTAAACATTGTATTAAGTTTGATAACACTCACCAAAATTGACAACTATTGTATTCCCAAAAACTCCAGAACACCATCCACTATCACACCATGCAATGCTGTAATTGTGATACAAAAAGCAACAGATAATCCCACTTTTAGGCGATAGAAAATCAGTTACAAAACTTCCCCAAGTTGACAAACACCACAACGTTGACGTTCACTGGATGAAGGGTTCGAAGTCTTTCTGAATAAGTTAAGCACAATTAAAGCACGACAACTTTAGCAGTAAGCATTGTTCTTTTGAAAGCAGAATTATTAAAATGCAGCACGATTGTGGAAGCATTTACCTTGCGCATGTTGACGAGCTGATTAGGTTATGTTCACAAGCACAAAACTTCTGAGAACTACTGCACTGCACTCTGCACTGTCAAACGACAAGTCACAAACTGAACACAGAACTAGCGTTGATGAACTGAGCAACTGAAATGTTGAGCTCTGCTTTCCTACTATCGTACTGCGACTTGAATAGCTGTCTCGAGCCTTTCCAAACAAAGATTTCAAGGCCAACGTGTTCGTAGGCGATCACCATTGTTGATCGAGATCGCTGTGAGATCTTCGAGTCAGCCGTTCATTATTCTTTTTTTCTTGAGCGTTGATCTGCATCGATCTGCATCTGATCGTTTGATATGTTTTTAGGGATATCATTTGGAAACTGGCACTGTGTTTTTTAGTTACGATTATTACTCACTAAAACTGGAGGGATGCATTTCGCTTCTGAGAAGAAGCTTCATCAGCCAATCACTACTAAACGGATGCATTTCTCTTCTACGGAGAAACTTAATCAGGGTGACTGATGAAGCTTAGTAGTTGCTGATGGCGATCTGCTGTAGAATAGTTGAAATTTTAACTTTTGGATTGAAATTGAAAATTTTTAAATTAATATCAAGTGCCTGATGATGGGCTCCAGCCCGGAAACATATTTTGCCTCAAAAGAGAGGAAAATTGAACTCCTTATTAGTTTAAAACACTTCTGAATTTCAGTCGAAAAGTGAACATATTGGGTGATGAAGCTTCTTTTAAGAAGCGAAATGTTTCACTCCAGTTCTAGAGTGTAAAAATTCCAAACGAAAAATACAGTGCCAGTTTTAATGATAGACACACATGAAAGAATGACATGAAAAGTTAATTTTAATGATAGATTGTTCAAGATTTTGTCACGTAAAACATCACAGACCAGGTACAGTATCTTGCAAAAAGGGGCTTTAACAGTTCTACGATTTTACAGCAACAAATATTCAAGGTGCTTTCACACTTACAAATTTTCAGCAACTTTTGATTTTTCGTTAGACTTCCAAATTTATAAATTTAGGGATAAGGATGCTTGCAAAGTGGAACATCCAAAAGGTCTACTCGAGCTACAAAAAAAAAACCGAAATCAACAAAACACAAGCCCGCATTTACAAACATACCTTCAGTGACTCTTGACTCTCCTAGCATAATTCACGAATGTGAAAGAAATTTTTTCAAAGCAAAAGTATTATTTTTTATTCAGAATATTTATTTTTGTTTACATATATTTATTTTTGTTTACATATATTTCTTTTCCATAAATATT
The DNA here is from genome assembly GCA_948455865.1 of Conomelus anceps. Classification (NCBI taxonomy): domain Eukaryota; kingdom Metazoa; phylum Arthropoda; class Insecta; order Hemiptera; family Delphacidae; genus Conomelus; species Conomelus anceps. The sequence continues at coordinate 52,518,238 of OX418224.1, forward strand.
GATCTACTTTCGGTGATTTATTATTTTGTACGTACTTGAAGTTTTATTGTCTTATATATTGAATTGTTTGAAATAAAAATTGTTTGTCTGTCGAGGGATTAAAATTTTAACAAGGTAAAGTTTTGAGATAAATCCAAAGAATAATTATTGAAGAATACAAACAACAATTTGAAATCATTGATTTAATGGTATTTAGCCAACTAAAAACTACAAAATATAACAATGATATGACACAAAATTATCATTTAACAATTACACACATTCTGTACGGTAACTAGAATTTAGTTTCTGTTGAAAGGTGTTTCCTCTTCATAAATTACATGCATTTTTGTTAATATTTTCCTTTCCATCAATTATTACAAGTATTACACATTTTAAACACTCAAGTTCGATACAATAATAAGTTCCATAATTTTTTTCAATAAATGAGGATATTTATCAAAGGTTTGATAAATATTCGGATTTTTCCATATATCAAACAATCTCAATAACTGATGTTACTTGAAAATTCATGTTTCATACACATATTTTCCAACTTTGCTGAATCAATTTTTTGGGATCAGCAATATTATCCATAGACCAATACGGACAACTTAGAATAGTTTTACGTTTGATATGATTTGAAAAAATACGTATTTTTAGATATCAATTTCCTTACTCATCTAACATTATTTTTTTCACAGTAATTTAAAAATATTTGATGCATTTAGAGATAATAAATTTTTGGTTTGTATTGCACACGAGTTTTCACTTCATAAATATAAAGTTTGGTCTCAAAGAGCTTTATTTTCAATACACTTATTTAGTGCTGCAAGTTCTACGGTAACACAATTTATAAATTTCGAATTCCTTCAAGTGCTACTAATTTATTGTAATTATAATCAAAGGAATTCGAAATTAATAAATTCTGTTTCTGTATATTTGTCAGTTTTTAAAATTGTAATTTACTTCGACTAACTTGTGAGACCTTCCAACATTTAAACTGTTTTATTTTCAACTATAGGTATTACACTCTGGAATAATTTACTAATAATTTTACTAGGTTTCCTCTCATACAACCATACTTGATTATGAATGATATCACTCCATCTAAAATCAATATCAAAATATCATGATATATAAATAGCTAAGTAAAATGGAATTTATCTAAACATATTTTCATCTAAATCAATCATCTATCAATTTTAATGAAAGGAATGATAGGTACAACATTACCAATGAGCAATTTTATGTCTAAATTTAATAAATTTATCAAACAGGTAACATGTACTTTTAATACTAGTTCACTACGACAATTAATTCAAACCACACACTGTACTAATGAGAAAGCACCCTATCAACTATTCCAAACATTTTTAGTCAAGCAAATCACTTGAAGTAATTACTGCAATTACTTACTGAATAAATGGTATGACACTAACCTTCAATCTCATCAGAAAAGTATAAAAATGTATGTTTATTTAAGAACTACACTTTGAAAACACCCGCATGTAATCAAGATTTGATTAATCACCTTTCTTAATTTAAGGTAATTGTATCTCAAATAGTTTCATCATAGATCAGGGAGTAAGGTTAGGTTGGGTTACGTTAGGTTAGGTTAGTCTAAGGTTTCATTCACCTACTTTAATTACCTTTTCTAAGTTAAGGTAATTGTGTTGTGTATAGTTTCATTTATTAAGAAGCGAAACATTGGGATTCAATCATTGTTAAGTACAGTAGAACCTCTGTAGCTAGATTTTCTTCATTATTCAAGGCATTACTCTTTTATAGTAGTTATTAGTTTTATGTTTCTTGAATTGGCTACTATAAGGTTCGTACTTATGAATCGACCATGAGGCTTCGTTATCTCAAGGAAACCTTGAAAATGCATTTCTCTAAAGGCTTCTCAGTCTCCCTTGAGTTGAGGATGCCTCAAGGTACGCTTAAATAGGTACGGCCTTGGTTTTAGGTTAGGTTAGGTGAGGTATAAGATTTTAGGTACGGGATTAAATCTATTAAGAACTTGCTTTGAGAATCCAACATTAACTGGTTGTCATACAATCTCAAGTTAGATCGTTTTCCCATAGCACCATATGGTACGGTACTTAACAAATTTTATGCTACTAAAATAACAATTTTAATACAAGTATACCTGGTTACAAATATATTGCAATTATTATTTTAGACACAGTATCAAACATGCATGGATATTTTATACTTTTCTGACACATAATTTCTTCAAACAATTCTCTCATTATACAAAACCATGGCAATGTACATCTAATTTATTCTTATTCTAGTACGTATTATATGAATATTAAATTTTGTTAGAATAGCAATTTGGAGTCGTTGTTTATACATCTAAAATGATTGAGTTTCTGTGCTTAAAACAGAATACAAATAAAATAATAATTGAATACAAATGAAAGAGCTTGATGAAAGAATGTAGTCTGCAACCAAGCGCCGAGGAAGAGCTGCATAGTTCGAAACGCGTCCCACGCGACTCAAAAAAGGTCAGTTTTTCAGTTCTACATAGCAAGTTTCTACACATGAACACTATACTGCAGATCACGAGAATGGATATTCACAACAATAAGTATGATGCAACGTTAATAGAAACAAGGTTGTTTGATACATCACTCAAATTAGCAGACTAGAAAAGTCATGACGTCACGCTGTTAAGAATTACCCTCAACTTGCAAATTTCAGCTCTATTTGTACATTTTTTTGGTACAAAAATGAATTTTTTTGCATAACACAAATTTGACAGACCTTGATCAGCTGTTAATGATCAAAATCCGGGACAACCTTGTTTTTAATAAGCTTGTGTATGATGAGCTTGCAAATGAAAAGAACTAACATTTAACAAAAAAAAGTGATTACAAAAAATTATGGATAGTCTTATTGAAATTACCGTGGAGAGTAAAAATATTGTAAATTATTATCTGAATACAGGTAATATTGAAATAATACAGTGATATAAATAGATTGAGAACTCTAGTACAAAGGCTAGTAGATAAATTTATTTACTAACCTTGCCTAGTACTAAAAATCAAGAGAAGCAACTTTCTGTAGCATTACAGGAATGACACACAATAAAAAATAAGTTACAAATTAATAAAAAGTATCCAAGAATAACGAAGAAATATTCTTTTTCTAAAATGTTCTCCCATATTATTATTTATTTATTTATTGATACAACTTATTCTAAAGAAACAACAAGCTTTTTCCCCAAAACTGTCTCTATTATTAAATTTTTGAAAGTCCAAATGTTTGTAAGCATAGGTTATGTTCACGTTTTGATTAAAATATAACTTCGATCTTCTGGAAAACACAATTACAAAGTTTAATTAAAACAATGAAGCACTTCGATAGATTCTATTTAATACTCTCCAAGAGTTTTTTTTCGAATCACCCACTTCGGGGTACATTGAATAAATTATTTATTCATGGATAGAATTTTCTTTCGGCTTCTTCCAGTACCGATATATTATTATTATTATTGAATAATAATAAAATATATGAATTTAAGAAAATCTGAATATGCTGGCATAAAATAAAGATTTAGCACAACTGTCCCTACATGTTACTAAGTTCTTTTGTACAGATGAACTATAAACTTGATTTACAAATATTTTAAAACTAAAAAAGTAAATCATCAAATGTTGCAGATATCTATATGTTAGTATGTTAATACATTAGTTATAAACCAGGATATATTTTAATTATGTTGCACATTTTATTTATCATTTGTTGAAAGTTGAAAATACTCTCATGAATTTAAAGTGAGGAGAAAATTTGTGTGAATAATTATTGAATCCTATGTTTACAAGGGATGAGCAATAGATGAAAGATAGGACGGTATAGGACGGATTTGGAATATAACAGTGAAAATTGACAAGTTATGAGTGAGTTTTGTGAAAAATATATTGATTAGAATGGAGTAAAATTGCATTAAATATTGGAAAATGTTGCGCATATAAAATAGAATGAAATCCATTTATTCTGAAATTGTTATGATGTGAAGATCTAAATAAAAGTTTTTGAAGTTTTGAAAATAGAACTACGAAAATTTATATCTGGGAAAACGTGTAGTGATTATATTTCAACAAAGGATATATTAAACTTTGACATACAAGTTGTCCTATACGAAAAGTATGAACTTTTTATGGTAAATCTAACGACTTGCAGTCAATTTTAATTGAGAATAATTAATATATTTACTCACGTAGGCTGAAACGTTTTCGAATCGTGATGATTCATTTTCAACAGCCATCAATCATCAAGATTCGAAAACATTTCAGCTAACGTGAGTAAATATATTATTTATTCTCATTAAAATTGCCTGCAAGTCATTAAATTTACTATATAAAGTTAATATTAACAACGCAGATCGTTATGGAACAATAAATTCAAGAATTCAAAAGTATGAGTGAACTGTAGATGTTATATTTTGTTTTCATTCGTCTCCTAGCTAGCGGAAGAAATAAGAAAATAATGATTGGCAGCAAAACTAACAATAAAATATCTAAATATTAAACTATTTGGAGTTAAAAGGGATTAAATTAATTATCTTAAAACTATTAAAATACACAATGGAATGATTAGTTTATAGCACGGGATGATACAGAATGATGATTTAATAAAAATATTTACTAGCTTTAAAAAAGGAGTTTTCTATGCGTTGAAAGCTAATCTTCTGCTATTGCTATTTCTAGATTACAGTTATTATAAAAGGTTTGTCTATTTCAGTGAAGCTTTAATAAAAATAATAATTTGTACCCTTTGTCACCCTATTACTTAATACTCTCTATTTTTTCTACAGACTTGATTTCTTATATGATGTCAACTAGTTTAACACATACTTAGACACGAAAAGATTATTAAAATGTGAATAAACAATGCAATAAGTAGAGAAATTAATAAATTACCGTATTTAGAATTCTCGCAAAGTCTATGGTTTGAACATAGATGTTGATAAAAAACATTAAAATAACTTGCGATTATACACTAAAATAGCTCATGATAATGGAAATGATTAAATTGTACGGTAACTCATTCAAAACCAATTAATAAAAAAAATTAACTTTTTTAATTTAAATATAACGTGAATAATGGAATCAAATAAAAGATAATGAATAATAAGTTAAATATAACATGAATATTGAAAGCGAATGGCATTAAAACAAACTATATAAGGAAAAATAAGTTAACTCATTGTAAATAAGAGAAACTTCAAATATTATTGTTATTTTAAAGCTAGCAAAAAATAAAAGAATAATGTTACAACAGAATTAATAATAACGAAGATGGATAATTTTACAAAACTGATAATAATGTATACCAATATATGAATGAAAACTATATAATAAAATATTCAATAAAACAATAATTATATAATGATAACAATGATAATGAAATATTTGGTTTTCAATGTGAACAAACCAAATTTTGTGCATCGACATTCATACAACCAGTAAAACAAGCTAACATAACTTTGGTAACCAATTGATGTAATTAATAAACTTGAACAAATCGTTATTGCACTTTAAATAAACAGGTAAAAAAATGATAATAATGTATATTATATGAATAAAAGATATATAATGAAGGTTTTAATAAAACAATAATAATTATAATAATGATAATTAATGTATGGAAGTGTTAGATTCACTTCCATAAAATGTTAAGAGATTTTTATAGATTTTTGTTAACTTTTGGAATGATCTTCATTAAAAAATGGAATGATTAAATTTCTATTTTGAATTTTTTATTAAATTTCTATTTTTTTATGAAATAGCTGAACCGCTTCAAATGATTATAGAACATCAATAGTTGAGTTCCTGGGAGCTTTACCGGTAACTGGTAAATGTAATCGGTGGCGTCTGATTGGTCCATTTTTAAAGCCACGAATTGGAGTAGACCAATCAGACGCCACCGGTAACATTTACCAGTTACCGGTAAATCTCCCAGGAACTCAAATATTGATAAACATTTAGTTCTATAAAAATTACATTGGAACTTGTGTATTGGTTTAAATAACAAACTTACAAGGGTATAATGGTAACATAATAACAACAAAAATCTATAATACGTGCGTAATAAAACTTAAATATAAATTGATAAAATGCACAATAAGAACATGAATAAGATCAGCAAGACAAACTATTAATGACTGATTTTTTTTAAATTTTAGAACAACATGTTTTGATTTAAAATCATGTGAGCTTCCAAACTGATTTTATGAAGAATGATATTTCCTAAATTTCCTATTTGAATAAGTAAAATTTTTGCTGATAAAAAAATGTATACTAATAAAATTGAAATTGAGTACTTCAATACTGATTACCATAAGTACTTTTCCAACAAAAATATCGAAAACACAATCACTAGATTTTTTTAATGATTTACTACCAAACAATGACTATTCCGGTGGTTCGAAACCCACCTAAAATTGTATATCGACCATGTTTTCCATAACATGGCTCAAATGGGAGGTGGTACTACCCAGAAGGTTTTCCCCACCAATAAAAGTCATACGCTTATTATTATTATTATTATTAATGATATTATTACTGACTAAATTAATAACTAGCACGACCAATAAACACTACTTTACCAATATTGACAATTACATTTCAAATACACACAAAATTGTAAAAAGAAATGTCACTACATTGCTTTCAAGTGAATATATATTTTTTGAAATCTAAAAATCACTCAACGGATACTAATTAATAAAATAATTCATTTATTTTATAAATTAGACACAATGTCAATGGAGGGCCATTTTCTAGTTGTTATAAATTTCACTAGAAAAATATATTATTCTCATACAGGGTAGCACACATGTACAGAGTGTAATAGGGAATTTGATAGTATGTTGTGATTTAGTTTTTAATTCTAATTAAAAACAATTAGATACATTTTTTACTAAAACTCGAATAAAATCTCTTTTTAAAAATAAAACACAATATTTTTTAGAAAGAAGCCCACATAGGTTTGAGACCTGAGCGTGGGTAATGAGATGGATGATGGTGGTTTCTGAGTTGGACCTACTGTTTTAGGTGGTTTTAGCAGTTTTAGGAAGTGATTTGACAGCAGAGAAAAGTAGTTTTTTCTGGCCAATTCAATTGGTCACCCTTACAAAGAGGGCCCACGAGTTCGTAGCTTAACATTATCTGATTGAACAGACACCTGCTACGGCTCGCGGCCATGCCTTCCCCTTTTTTTACCAAAGTCAATTCAATTTCAATTTAGAATACGTGACTGCATCATAGCAAATTCTGTTTTTTTTTCTCGTTGGAAGATGCCTACGTGAGTCTTGAGACTTGTGCGTGGGTAATGAGGTGAATGTTGAGAAACGTCCATGACTGGACGAGATTCGAGCACGAGACTGCAGGATACGAAGCCATCCAGAGCTTTATCTATTCACAGACAAGCGCTCCAAACAACTGCGCCAACCAGACCCACTTTTAACTAATAAGCAGAATAAAATTGAAAATCAAATAAAAAAGTGAGTTTTTCTACAGGAGATAGAACATGTTTTCGGGAATGAAGCCAATATTCAGAATTTGTTTAACGAAAAATTAAAATAAAATGTTTGTTTTTTGAAAGAAGACTAGAAATACATTCTTTTTTTTTAAATTGACTGATTTTAATATTTATTATTTCTTCAATTTATTAGTTTCACTATATATTGGTCATTTTTCTTACAGGAGGCAGAACATTTTCTCATACAGAAAATCCACAATCGTTATTTGTTTTACTAAAATTTAAAATGGAAGTTTTCTTTGAAAGAAAGGACTTTAAATTTAATGTTTTAATTTGTCAATCAATTCACAAGCTTGAATGCTTATTACTCAGTTTTTTTTTTTTTTTTTTTAGGATGAAGCCCACATAGGTCTGAGACCTGTGCGTGGGTAATGAGTTGGATGATGGATGAGTTGGACCTACAGTTTTAGGTGGGTTCCGAACCACCGGGAAGTGATTTTACACTAAAAATAAATAATGAAGTAACTAAAAATGAAACAAACTGGAGGAATTCGAAATTGATAAATTCTGCTAATTATTTCTTTGATTTAAGAATTTTACTAGTTATTACTTTACAACTTAACAAATTCTTATATTTTTCATCTATAATTTAAAAAAAATCTAAACAAACTCCAATTATTATTACACTCTGCTCACAGGTGCCTGATTGTTGTTCTTTTTGAACATCATACGTTTCAATTTTTATTATCACATGGTTGTATGGCTAATTTCATTATGAATGACAGTGCTATTATTTCATTAAACACTAATTCCCGTATTTATGAACGCTCCTTCAGTGTCTCTTGACTCGAGGGAATCTTGAAAGGACTATAGAAATACATTACATGTTCAACAAATTTGACTCGAGTCAACAAATGACTCGAGGGAATCTTGAAATGACTATAGAAATACATTACATGATTCAACAAATTTGACTCGAGTCAACAAATGACTCGAGGGAATCTTGAAATGACTATAGAAATACATTAAATGATTCAACGAATTTGACTCGAGTCAACAAATGACTCGAGGGACTCTTGAAATGTCTATAGAAATACATTACATGATTCAACGAATTTGACTCGAGTCAACAAATGACTCGAGGGACTCTTGAAATGACTATAGAAATACATTACATGATTCAACAAATTTGACTCGAGTCAACAAATGACTCGAGGGACTCTTGAAATGCCTATAGAAATACTTTACATTTCAATTGACCCTCGAATCAATAGAAACTGAAGAAAGGTTCTAAACGAAACTGAACGAATACAGCCCTGTATTTATGAACCCACTACCTTGCGGCTTCCTTGCCTTAAGGGAGACTTGAAAACACTTCCCTTGAGTTGAGGTAGGCCCAAAGTAGCCCCGAAGAAAGACTTGAAAAGTCCTTTCTCTAAAGGTTTTTCAAGGTTCTCTTAAGTTGGGGAATCATAAAGGTAGTTTATGAATAATTAGCTTGGAGCTCATCAAGGGGAACTTGAAATTCCTCTTTCTTAAGGCTTTTCCCTTCAATTAAGGAATCAATAAAGTACTTTCATAAATACCTACCTTGAAGCTTCCTTATGGTGAAGGAAGACTTGAAAACCCCTTCTCTTTAGAATCTTTCCCTTGAGTTTCCTCAAGGTATTTTCATACCGTTTTCCTTATCCCGAAGTAAGAGTCGAAAAGTCCTTTCTCTTTATCGTGAAGGATGACTTGAAAACCCCTTTCTCTAGAATCTTTCCCTTGAGTTTCCTCAAGGTATTTTCATACCGTTTTCCTTATCTCGAAGTAAGACTCGAAAAGCTTTCTCTAAAAGCTTTTCAAGTAACCTAAAGTCCTTTCTCTAAAGGCTATTCAAATATCCTTTGAGTCAGTTTCAAGGTACTCAAGGTAGTTTCATGAACTCCTACTTCAAGGCTACCTTATAACAAAGTAAAACTTTAAAATCCTTTCTCCAAAGGTTTCAAGAGAAACTGAAGGAACGTTCATAAATACGGACATAAAAGCTTTTGAAGTCTCCCTTGACTTAAGTAAGCCTCAAGTTAAGTTCATAAATAAAGACCTGTATCATTACATTTAAGTATAATTTAGATGATAGTACAGACTGAATGCTATTTGGCTCTAGAGTCGTTCTGACCGTTGACAAGGACGGAGGGAGCTAGTCTCGAGTAGATGCTGCCCTTGGAGAGTCCCTTGAGGGGCCCTTTGCGAAGGGACAGGTCGGGTCCTCTGGGCTTTACACGAGTCACCGAGGAGCCCAGCAGACTCCTATCTGGGCCCTGAACTAGGTCCTGGTTGGGGCCGGTCCAGGTGGCGTAATCGGGTCTGCAAATTACAATACAATAGATGATTGGATTTCGTGTTCGATAACGATCTGCGTTGTTGATATTACCTTATTGTAGTAAATTTAACGATTTGCAGTCAATTTTATATTGTGAATAATTATGTAAAAAAGTACTCACCGAACGTTTTCGAGGTAATGAATCTCATCTTCAAGGCCTAATGTGAGTGAATGTATTATATATTCGCAATATAAAACTGACTGCAAGTTGTTAAAGTTACAACTGTAAGAAAATGAATGAATAATGGAAGTAGATGAAATAATAGTGAAAAAAGGAATAAAAAAATAGGACAAGAAAAAATAAAATAGATAAGTTATAAGGAAATAGATGAAATGAGTACAGAAGATAGTAAAAATGGAATACAAAATTACACGGCAAGAAAAGATACAGTAGATGAGCCATAAAAAAATAATTTATAATGTACATACTGTAGTAATACAGTAGTAATAGCTGAAGATACGGTAGCCTATATACCATATTACTGAATTAATGGCCATATACTTACAACAGAATGTCGACATTGGGACCATTTGCCAAGCTGGGATTAGCGCCACATGGTTTGGTCAGCAGTTGGGAATGGTACTTGTTCTCACTAGGAGAAAACTCCTTATTTATCCTAGAAAATAAAACAATATTTATACTTTTTGTATTTCTTGTTCCATAACGATCTGCGTTGTTAATATCAACTTTTTGTTGTAAATTTAACGACTTGCAGTCAGTTTTATATTGTGAATATAATTACAATAAATGTACTCACATTCGGCCGAACGTTTTCGAGGTATTGAATCTCATCTTCAAAGCATCCTAGATCGGCGATGCTGGTTTGTTAGTAAGAAGAATTGTGGTTTTTGTATAATGTGGTCAAAAAGTTTGTGTGATTTAAAATTTAATTTTCCATTGAGAATGTTTTGTTTATTGTGTGAGGTGTGTTTGTAAATTTTAAATTGTTCCAAGGTGTTAAGTTCGTGACACGAACTTAAATCACACAAACTTTTTGACCACATTATATAAAAACCACAATTCTTCTAACCAACAAACCAACATCGCCGATCTAGGATCCCTTGAAGATAAGATTCAATACCTCGAAAACGTTTGGCCGAATGTGAGTACATTTATTATATATTCACAATATAAAACTGACTGCAAGTCGTTAAATTTACAACAAAAAGTTAAAATTTATAATTTCTTTGTAGTGGTGAAGGTGATGTTATGTAAGAACTTGATGTTATGTCTATAAGGCTGTTATATATAACAAAAATAGTGTTCTACACTCTTGTGAATAAACTTAGATTTTTATTTAAGCAAGTTTCTTACAACATAAGACCTTTAGCAATAATACCTTATATAACCAACATAAGACATTTAAGCAATATTATTTGCATTCCACGTGTCCCTAAAAAATCTGCAGACATCAAACTCACTTTATACGCAGGAGATTATTAAATATTATTCCAATTCATTTTATCAATGGCAGTATGAATGGAGCTTCATTTGTTGAATTTATTAATTGGTGAAAAATAACTTTTATTTGAAAATTGTTAGATTAGTTGTATTCATTTTAAGAAGGATATATGTCAACCATTTTAATACCTTATTCCTAGAAATTTGATTGCACTGTTTTGATTTATTTTTCTTTGACTTTGTTAAATAGTAGCGCTTAGTCAACTTTGGGTTTGCTGTCTCGTGTCTATATGTTATACCTCTTGTTATGAAATATACTCAAAAGCAATTTGATAGAAAATTGTATCAACGCACAAGCTTGCTTTGCTGATGCATGTTTAAATTAATTACAAATTTTATGATGTTGAAGATCCATCTTGTTTCCTCTAATATGTAATAAAAATTTGAAAACACCAGGGGGAGCTTATTTCACAAGCATTAAACCACTTTTCATTGGGCAAAAATATATTTTGAGAACCATAGATAAGAAACCAAGAATATCTAGTTCGATGCCAATATTCAGGAAATGGGGACTCCTTCCACTTAGGTATTTAAACTTCTTCAAAGTATTGACAATTTTCTTTTTTAGAAGTGGGCATATGAACACTGTAGACCGAGAATTTAATCTACGATCTGCGGGCAATTTAGTTACACCGAGACCGAACAAGGAGATCTATAAACATTTTTATTTATATATAGCCCCCAAAGTGTTTAATATAATTCCAGATAATATAAAAGGACAGGAAAAGCCAAGAAAATTCAAACATATGTTAAAGAAGTGGTTATTGGAAAGACAGGATGTGGAGGTATGGTTTGCGAATCTAAGATGAAAGTAAAGTATGATCTCTCAATTAATAAATGAAAACATATAACTGTAGTACATAAAGTATAATAAGTGTTGTATCATTCAACTTAATTTTGTTGCTTCCTTTTAACTTGATTGGAAAACTAGCTGTAAGTTTTGTTTCAATTTAAAATATAAATGTATTTATTAATGCTACGAGTTTAGGATGTAGCTTATTAATTTTGTTTTCATGTTTGCAAAATGTATTTAAATTTCACAGCTGGTAACTCCCATAAAGGAATTCTCGGGAGTACCTAATTTCTAAAACAAAAATGTTTAATGAATAGTATTATTTAATATGTAACTATTTCTGTTTTATTTAAAAATTGTAATGTTCTTTTTGAGAGAAATCAATTTATTATTATTATTATTATTATTATTATTATTATTATTATTATTAATACTCACGTTATGGCGTGACGGCCGTTTAACTCTGTTGTCAATGACGATGCTCTTGACAACAGAGTGAAACGGCCGTCACGCCATAACGTAATAATTTTCACTTGAATGTTTTTCAAGTTTTTATTACAAATTTTATATAGTAATGTTTCAAGTTGAAGAAATGTATATATGTGTATTTATTTATTGAATTTTTGAGTGAAGAATAAATTGAATATATAAAATTATCAGTTTAAAGGCAGTCATAAAACAACCGTTGCATAGAATATTTTGAACTCACTTTGGCGATTCCTTTTTCCCTTTGCATCTGCGGTGGTTGTTGTTGTTATTGTTGTTGGTTTGTATGCTTTTTGGCGGTATTGGTTGGCAGGCAGTGTTGTTGTTGTTGTTGTTGTTTGGCATCTGAACTGGAATATTGGATCTTTCAATTGGCACAGCTTTGACTTCAACCTCTTTTGGCTCACTATGAGAACAAAATGAATAATGAAGCGTTAAAAAGTAGGTAGTATTGAACATTAAAAAGTAATTAGAATGAATTGATCTATTTTTTTTTTTTTTTTTTTGAGGATGAAGCCCACATAGGTCTGACACCTGTGCGTGGGTAATGAGTCGGATGATGGTGATTTATGAGTTGGACCTACAGTTTTAGGTGGGTTCCGAACCACCGGGAAGTGATTTTCAGCAGAGAACAGTGTCTTTTTTGCTGGCCAATCTAATCGGTCACCGTTACAAACAGGACCTACGAGAACGCAGCTTATCTATCTGATTGAACAGATACCTGCTACGGCTCGCGGCTATCACTTCCCAAACTGATTAAGTACCCAACACCTAGAAGGCAAAACGTATTTGAAAGAAACATTTAATAACGGAATTGGAAATAATCAATATGGCTTCAAGTACATTTGAATGTTAATTTAATATTCAATTTTAAATGTTAAGTGTTTAAAGCCACACGTATATCCACGTATCATTACCCACATTACCCAAGCAAAAGTCTCAGACAAATGTGTGCATTATCAGAAAATCATGACGGTTTATACATTTAGTTCATGCATTTTTACTGAGTTCATGCATTTTTACTGAGTTCATGAATTTGAATGGAACAGTGTTTGATTAATGAAAATAAAGCTTAATTTGAATAATACATGCAATATTCACAACAAGGTAATAGTGTTTGAATCATGCAAATATAAATTTTCGTGTTGATGATGCCCATATAATGAAACCTGAGACTGAGACTTGTGCGTGGGCAACGAGTGGATGATGAGGTTGTGGATGGACACACAGTTTTAGGTGGGTTCTGAACAACCAGTTACATGATAATAAATCAGATAATAATGTCATTTTTGCCGGTCACCCTTCCAAGCTCAGTCTTGAATGATGATTACTGAGAATCACGATCGCCCCAACACCGAGCTAGGATAGCAGCTATCATTCCCTGAAGGTAAAGAATACCTAGTGTATCTAAGGTAACTAATGTAGATTTTTGGCTCAGAAATTTCAAAATTACATTAATCTTTTTTGGGCTGTGATGGTGTTTCGTTGAAAGCAAAATCAAAATTAATATTCTTTTTCTGTGAAAGACATGAATTATTGTGCTTCAAGGTGAAATTTCTAGTGAAACAAACCTAACCTAAGATTTAAATTCTAATTTGAAATTATGTGAAAAGCAGTTTTTGACAATAGTTGTATTCACATATGATTGTATGTGAGTTAAATATTTTTATTGCTGATGATGCCTACATGAGTCCGAGACTTGTGCGTGGGTAATGAGGTGAATGATAACATGTAAATGCCAGACGGAGGAGCGGCATTCGAACCCACGACCGCTGAAACGACAGCAAGCTGAAGTTGTGACGCCCCAACCAACTGCGCTAAGCGGCCCGCCAATTAATAAATAATAAATTAATGAATGAATAAATAAATAAAGACAAATAAGACCTAAAATTGAACCAAAATTTCACAAATAGAAGTGTTTGTGGGTGTTGGTAAATCAATTAAAAATTTATTTAAGATTGAAAAGTATTTCTTTATATAATTAGTAGAGTGAATATTGATGTTGTGGAACTTATCCATAATTAAAAACTCAAGAAGTTGTCGAATTCCACTTTATTTGTTACACAAATTACAGTACCATGGTTTCAGGGTACCTACCCCATCCTCAGCAAGACTGACTCAATCAGTCTTGCTGAGGATGGGGTAGGTACCCTGAAACCATGGTACTGTAATTTGTGTAACAAATAAAGTGGAATTCGACAACTTCTTGAGTTTTTAATTATTTCTTTATAGGTTAAACTTGAAGATAATCTATGTTTATATAAATGCAAGACAAACCTGATAATTTTGAGAGTAGTTTCGGTTCGTTTCTTGTCGTCTTCTTGCATCATTTCAAGAATTTGAGCTGCCTTCTCTTCGTCATAGTCGACGCTGTCCAGCGCTATACTGACCACTCGCTCAGGAATGTCTGGATTCTTCTTATGCAGGCGTTCTTTCACTGCACAAAACAAATTATAATTATTCTTTCTTTGTAGTGGCGAAGGCGATATTGTGGAAGATATCCATATAGAATAATAAGACTTGAAGTTGTCACAACCACATTTATTGAAAACCGTGAGATACTAGTTTCGGTTTTTATACCCTTATCAATCTCAAACAAACTAAAACAAAAGTACAGAGTAGCTTATTATATAGTACTAAACAAAGAATGATACTATTGGCTGAGGATGAAAGTGCCTCTCATAGGCTGACCTTTATTGAAGGTCTGTGATTGGCTGAAGGCCCTAACAAGTCACGCCCACTGGTAAGAGGAGCAACCAGGAATAATCAGTGTCAAAATCAGGAACCAAAACAATGCATAAGTAGGCTTGAATTAAAAAATAAAAAATTAAAATAAAATGAAAAATGAAGCTAAATGAAATGCAGTCAAGGTCAACCATGGAAAACAATAAATTACTGTTAATTTCGGCCTACTCTTTGAACCCTCGAGTCAAGAGAAACTGAAGGAAGATTCTGAAGAAAAACTGAAGGAAGGTTCTGAAAGAAACTGAAGGAAGGTTCTGAAAGAAACTGGAGGAAGGTTCTGAAAGAAACTGAAGGAAGGTTCTGAAAGAAATTGAAGGAAGGTCTGAAAGAAACTGAAGGAAGGTTCTGAAAGAAACTGAAAGAATACGGCCCTGTATTTATGAGACAATACCTTAAGGCTTCCTTATCTTGAGGGCAACTTGAAAATCAAGGTTGAGATAAGAAACCATCATGGTAATTTATGAATAGGCTATTTACCTTGAGGCTTCTTTATCTCAAGGGAAACTTGCAAAGCTCCTTTCTCTCATGTCCGTACTTATGAACGTTCCTTAACTTGACTCGAGGGACCATTGAAATGTATTTATATAGACATTTTAAGAGTCCCTCGAGTCATGAGACACTAAAGGAACGTTTACAGCCCTAAAACTTTTAAAATTTCCCTCGAGTTGAGGAATCCTCAATAAGCACTTACTCCAAGGCTCCCTTATAACAAAGTCTTTTTTGCTGGCCGATCTAATCGGTCACCGTTACAAACAGGTCCTACGAGATAGATGAGCTGCGTTCTCGTAGGACCTGTTTGTAACGGTGACCGATTAGATCGGCCAGCAAAAAATACACTGTTCTCTGCTGTAAAATCACTTTCCGGTGGTTCGGAACCCACCTAAAACTGTAGGTCCAACTCATCAATCACCATCATCCAACTCATTACCCACGCACAGGTCTCAGACCTATGTGGGCTTCATCCTAAAAAAAAAGGAATCCGTGAAAATCCCTTTCTCCAGAGGTTAGTAAATCTCCCTCAAGTTGGGTTGATACATAGGGACTTATGTCCGATAAGACGTAATCTTAAAAAAAAAATGAAAAACTAAGACTTTTAAATAAATCAAATATACATACTGGTCTGTTTCTCCTCGACACTGCGCATGCGCGGGGGCGGTGGGGGGTGAGGAGTGGTGGGTCGCTGAGGACTGTCGCTCTTTTTAAGAGTTACTCGGGGTGGCGGGGTGTCCCTCTTATTGAAGCCCATCGTCATCAGCTGTTCGGAGGCACGGTGAACATTGTTGTCCGAATTGCACAGCGTGTCTAGCAGCAAGGTCTCCTCCACCACTGGAAATACACTCTTGAGGTACCTAAAACGATAAATATTAGTTAGTTAGTTAGTTATTAAGTTAGTTATAAACTAATTAGTTATATGAGTAACTAATGAGTTAATGAACGAGTGAATTTTTTTTTAATGAATTTATTTATTTGCCAAAAATTATTACAAACAAACTCTACAAAATAAACTAAATAAATAAATAATGATTTTATTTCCATTTTTCAATATACAATACAAAGAATTTTAACCAAGCGGTTCAATAATTATATTCAGGTATTAAGATACATATAATAAATAAAACATATATTTTGGAAATCATCCTACCCCAGTATGGCATGCCATGTTCTAGAGTAGGTGTTAGTAGAGGAAAAAGGAGGTTTAGTTAAAAATAGGATATAGGATTAAGGATTGGTAAGTTTTCAAAATTACAAGTTTCCATCATAATAATTGTATGAAAAATCCTCTCTATATGCTGCCTGTCAATATTTATTAGCCAGTTATGAAGCTGTTGCTTGAATTTTTTGATATGTCCTATTGCTTTAATGTTTTCAGGAATTAAGTTGTAGATTTTTGGTGCTAGATGGTTGTAGTGTCTTTGATAGAGAGCCTTTTTTGCCCTGTTTGATATGAGGAGATGCCTGTATCTGGTGTTGTGGTGGTGATTCCTATTCTGGAAGGCAGATTTGTCTTTGTGCAACCTAGATGCTACTTCCTTTGCATACAGCTGTCTGGGATCCAATACTTTGAAATCACTAAACAGAAGCTCAGAGGGGTAGCGGGTTGGCTTCTTTGTTATTACTACACTAAATGAGTTTGGCATCACCAGCCAAATACCAACAGATAACCGCAGCCGCAGTGGTGTAATCGGTTACTGTTATCTCTGATAACACTCTGACTGCTACTCCTGCGGTCACGGCTTCAATTCCCGTTCAACCTAGTATATTATGTTCAATAAAAACTTGAAAAACACTTAGAAGTGAAAATTAACTCACGTTATGGCCGTTTCACTCTGTTGTCAAGAGCATCGTCAGACGACCCACAGTACTCTCTGTTAAAACGAAAGTAGTGAACTGTGGGTTGTCTGACGATGCTCTTGACAACAGAGTGAAACGGCCATAACGGGAGTTAATTTCCACTTAAAAGTGGTTTTTAAGTTTTTATGATATATTAGTGGAAACAAGATGGATTTTCAACATCATATTATGTTCATTATTCACATGATTATCCGCGCACAAGTCTCCGACTCATGTGGTCATCATCATGGAGAAACGACAATAGAGTAGAATTATTATTTCATTTTTTAAATGGTTTATTTTTAAATTTATCAATAAACTAATAATTGAAGGAATTATTATTATTAACGTATGGCTTTTTATGGTGGAGAGACCCTTTACGGGTCAAAAAAAAAAAAAAATGTAAACTTACCGGAAAATATATTTTTCAACA
Source organism: Conomelus anceps (assembly GCA_948455865.1). Taxonomy (NCBI): domain Eukaryota; kingdom Metazoa; phylum Arthropoda; class Insecta; order Hemiptera; family Delphacidae; genus Conomelus; species Conomelus anceps. The sequence continues at coordinate 52,536,326 of OX418224.1, forward strand.
TATTATTATTCTGTGATGTTTTCCATGACGAAATACTTAATGAACAATCTAATATTAAAACTGACACTGTATTTCACTTTTAAATAATGTTCCACTCACATATATTGGAGATGCTTGAGGAATGCATTTTAATTCTGAAACGAAGCTTCTTTTCAGAAGTGAAATGCATTCCTCAAGCATCTCCAATATATGTGAGTAAAGCATTATTTAAAAGTGAAATACAGTGTCAGTTTTAATATTATATATTATTATTATTAGTTTTTCATAACGAAATAAAGGGAAAGTTCCACGAATTCAAATTGCGGAAAAATTTTTAATAAAAACTTTTAAGCGCAGTTCCACCTCACCGTTTCAACCATGTTAAGAATTTTGGACAATTAACTTAAATTTGAACAATTTTATTTAAAACGGATCTCCATGTGCCCTTAACATGAATCAAACGGCGAGGTGGAGCTACCCTTAAAAGTTTTTATTTAAAAATTTTCCTCTATTTGAATTCGTGGTCCTTTCTCTCGATTTCGTTATGACAAACTAAGGGTTTCCCCACTATAAAAAGCCATAAGCTAGTAATAAAAATAATTTCTTCTATAACTAACTGTAAGTAACTATAATTAGGATCGATGGTAAATGTGTATTGACTTGTATTAACAATAGAACTGACTACCATAGTATCGAACGTTATTTTTCAAAACCTGAGTGGACCTTCAGACTAGTAAATGAGTATTTTTTATATTTCTATAGAATATCCTTTCTTAGTAATGGCGAAGGTGATATTGTGGAAGGTATCCATAATGAATGATAAGATGAAATTGTCACAACCACATTTATCTTTAATAAATGTGGTTGTGACAATTTCGTCTTATTATTCATTATTTCTATAGAATAGCTTTGCCAATATAAATTGCATAACTTACAAGTATTTTTCTCAAAATAAATATGCTTTTCCAGAAACTTTGACGTCTCCTTTGGTTTATGGTATATTTAACTGTACATTCATTTCAATAAGCAGTATTTGTAATTTAATGAAAGCGGTTTGACAAATTTCCTAATCCATTGTACAAAGAGCCATAGTAACTTAGACATAATTAAAATAGTGAATTTTTGTTTAATTTTCATTCATAGAAGCAGAATTACTTCATCTTATCCTCATTCAATTGAAGCCAATAAATGTGGAATTTTAAATCAAGTATTATAGTAATGAATAATGAGAAACGATACAGAAATATTAATTGGAAAAAATGCAAAACACAAAAATTTTACAAATAATCTTTCACACATACTAATATAAGAGAAAATATTTCCCAGAAATCCAAGTTACAACAATCTGAGATTTGAATAAATAAAGGAATTCTTGACAACTATTGAGCAAACCATGCAGTAAATAATATTTTTTACAAAAAGTATATTAGAAATGAAAACAAACTAAATAGTTTCATGTACAAAACAATGTTTGAAACATAATTTAAAAAAAATCAAGTTTTTACATTAAGGGGAAAATAAAAATCAGACATCTATAATAATAGATACTTATATATTTGAAAAAAATAAAGTTGGACAACATGCTATAAAAAAGTATGATATAATGAAGGTAGCTTAACAGGAACTAATGAGGATGACGAGCAACAATTTATGATGCATCATATAGATCTATGAAAAACATCTAATCAATAACACAACATCAATCTAGAAAACATCAATAACACAACAGTTTCATACAGTATTTAGGAAACATATAATTACACATCTATACAACGTTTTCAACTACAAAGGGAATGCTAAACATAACAAAACGAACAAGATATATAAACTAGAATATTCAAAGTTAAGCTTATGTCAAGTAAAGGCAAAAATAAATTACAAAATATATAACTTAATAAATAATTCCTCGATTCATGTATGTATTTTATATGCATATATGTATTTTATTTTGTTCATACACGTATTTTTTTTAATACATAATAATTCATGAACCTTACTTGATATTTTTGTTCTTTCTCGTGAAAGTATTATAGTACGGTATTAACTATTTACGTATTTGATAGTTAATAAACAATGAAAGAGTTCTAATACGCATAAAAAAACGCATTCATATGTAGAAACTTCCTACGCAGAACTTCTGCACTGAAAGGTTCTGCTTAGCAGTATATGAATAGTTATACTGCAGATCTGCAGTTATACTGAATAGAATACTGCAGATCTGCAGTTATACTGAATAGAATACTGCACATCACTAAAATGGATGTTCACAACAATAGAAAGAAGAATTTCAAGCATAGCAAGATCTTCTCCAGCCTCAAATCAAACTTAAGTATATTTCAACAAAATTATCAAATTTTTTGACAGCCTCACAAATATTCAACTTGGACTATATTCCCTTAAAAATATGAAATTTATTCTATAGGTACTCTCAAAACAATTAAATACTGGCTAGTTTTTAAAACATCTATATACACAGAATAATAGACTTAGAACTGGAAGGTTCACTCAGGTACTAAAAGGATATCTCAAAATGCATAAATAGTATCAAAATATATATAATTCAGAATATTAAATGGGAATACATAATACGATATAATTATATCGTCAAGAGCCAGATTAAGAAATAGAGAAACAGTCAAAAAATTACTAAATAAAAATGGGAATCTGTGATGCTTTCCATGACTAAATACTTGATGAACAATCTAATATCAAAACTGACACTGTATTCCTATTTATTATATGATTTCAACTTACTGATACTGAAGGAATGCATTGCACTTCTAAAGAGAAGGCTGATGAAGCTTCTCTGTAAAAGTGAAATGCATCCCTCCAATATCTCCAGTATAAGTAAGTGAAAATCATATATTAAATAGAAATACAGTGTCAGTTTTGATATTAGATTAAAAATTAGAACAAGAAAATAAATATGTATATATATGAGACGCAACCTCAAAGAAATATAGCATCGAAGATTGACTAATAAACTATCTGCCAATGTTACTCTTTAAGCAGATGAAAGACTACTCGAAAATAGAACAATATAGTATCTTATTGGTAACAAAATAAATATTATTTGAATAAAATTAAATGAATTTTATGGTAAAACATTCCACAGATTCTCTAAGAGCTAGACGTAAAGAAAAATTGACAGGAAAAGCATTTACAATAGTAATTTTATTCAAATCGTAATTACATGATGCAGAACATCTATTAAGGAATATATCTATTTTTGAGATGAAATGGCTAAACCGTATCTATTATAATTAAAAAGTCGTGTATATTTATAGTATATAAAATAATCAAAGCTATGGTTCTATACTGCTCTTCTTATTTGACTGATATATTTCAATTGTTTTTTTTTTTTTTTTTTTTTTTAATTAGAGTTGTCTATATTTATAGTATCTTAAATAATCAAAGCTATGGTTCTATACTGCTCTTCTTATTCGATTGATATATTTAAATTGTTTTTTTTTTTTAATTAGAGTTGTCTATATTTATAGTATCTTAAATAATCAAAGCTATGGTTCTATACTGCTCTTCTTATTTGACTGATATATTTCAATTGTTTTTTTTTTTTTTTTTTTTTTTAATTAGAGTTGTCTATATTTATAGTATCTTAAATAATCAAAGCTATGGTTCTATACTGCTCTTCTTATTCGATTGATATATTTAAATTGTTTTTTTTTTTTAATTAGAGTTGTCTATATTTATAGTATCTTAAATAATCAAAGCTATGGTTCTATACTGCTCTTCTTATTTAATTGATATATTTAAATTGTATTTCTTTTCAAATCACCCACTTTAAAGTACGTTGAATCAATTATTTATTCATGGATGCTTCTTTCCGCTTCTTCCAGTACTCCTTCATTCTCTCCGATGTTGTCTTTCTTTCTTCTCTCCTCTGATATTTCAGTACCTTGTAGCTTTAGGTTGTTCTTGGAATCTCCTATTTTCATGTTTCAACAAATTCCTTAAATGTACAGTGTCCCTGATTACATTCTTTATAATATTCAAATCATTAAAATCAACTTGTTTGAACCCGTTACATTTTGTCTTTGTTTTTGAAAAAGTCGAATATTTGTTTAGTGAGTCTATTTTCATTTATTCTGAATCTGTGACAGTAAAAACTCATTCTGTTTTTTTTTTATACTACCTGTTCAATCTTCTTATAAAGAGTTTTATTTGAAGTCACATGAACTTTATTGTTTTCAATTGAATCATTATTTCCTTTTTGTGGATTTCGAATTAAAATATAATAGTATGTCATTAAGGTCTTCATAGAGTATTCTCTGAGCTTTTATAATTGGATGAGTAAATATATAGATATATGATTAGAAGATACTTAAGTTACTACATAGTACATCTATGTACAACAAATGCATATGTTCATGGTAAGATTTAGTTCATGAAGTTTTGTTTAATAATCCGTTCTACTCATATGGTACCCATTGGTTCAGACTGTCAACGGATAGCCATTTCATGCTCAATACTACTCTAAAATAAATGTAGAACCATGCACATCAAAACTAATAACGAAGGAATACATACTGGAACATAAATAGATTCGCAGTAAAAAAACTATAAGGAAGGCATAAAAACTAGGTGTTTTTTTTTAAAGGAATAGAAATTTAAAATTAATTTCATCACTAAAGAATTCTAGCAATCAAATGTGATTGTCTTCAAAGTTTATTCATGATGGATCCCACATAGGTCTGAGACCTGTGCGTGGGTAATGAATTGGACGATGGTGATTGTTGAGTTGGACCCACGGTTTTAGGTGGGTTCCCAACCACCGGGAAGTGATTATACAGTAGAGAACTGAGTCTTTTTAGCTGGCCAATCCAATCGGTCATAGAGGGCCCAAGAGTTCGTAGCTTATCTCTATCTGAATGAACAGATACCTGCTACGACTCACAGCTATCACTTCCCCTAAAGATGATTTTCTGTCATCCCATTTGAATATAATATCAAACAAATGGCTACCGCAGCTGGCTTGAACGCAGTCTGAACGAAATGTCCAATTTCAAACACTTTTTGCAGCATTTGGGACCGTATATAAGGAAAAAAACACGGCAAATATTGTCTTCCAAGGCGTCAATCGTCGCTGGCTTATCTGTGTAAATAATATAAAACGACAATTGACGATTTTCACGGCAACGTTCGCCACGTTACTGTCGATATACGGCTCCAAATGTTGCAAAAATTGCTTGAAATTGGACCTCTCGTTTAGACTACGTACATACTAGCCACGGCAGCCATAAGTCTGATATTTCATTTAAATGAAACCACAAAAAATTATCTATCAAATGAAGCCAATGTAATTTCATTACTATTATTTGTTAGGTTTCAAATTCATTTTAATGTTCTTGAACTCTAAAGCAGACCTTACACGATGAAAGAATTAACAATGTCAATTCAATGCGTTTTTATAAACCTCATACTGTCTCAGCTGATAGAGCTTTGGAATGATAAAGTAATAAGGTTAATAGAAACAAGGTTGTTCCATGTATGTATGTATATGGTACCGTAGCCGATTCGACTGTAGATGACTCTTCAGACCTCAACGTTTTTGTTCAAGTCCAAAGAGCGTACTACACAAACGAGGAGTGTCAGGTAGTTTGTGATAGCTTTTCTGACTGAGCTAACAGAATTCTATCAGTATGCCAAGCCCACCGAAACAAATTCTGAAGCTCTATGCTTGACAGCCCACTCCCACCTTTACACAGGGTCTGGCTGCACAGGTGAGTGTGCGTACTGTCTAGCACACCTCTGAGCTACTTCCTGCGTCCAAGTCATCATTCTGCAGAGATTTTTGAAAAGCAACACAATTGATGTAGCCTATTTTGTATCTGAGATGAACAAAATTTAATTCATCTCAAGCCACAGTACGGTGCAATATTTCATGTTGTTCCACAACTCGTTCAAAATAGCAAAATAACAGATTCATGACGTCACTCTGTTCAGAATCAAACTTAACTTGCCCATTTAAACTCTATTTGCACTCTTTAAGTACAGAAGTATTTGGAAAATTTTATTTGAAAAAATATCATCTGTTATAACGGATCACTATGTACTCATATATAACGTGGCTAAACAGGGAGGTGGAACTACCTGTAACGGGTCACCGTTATAGATATTGTCAATACTTTCATCGTGTAAGGTCTTCTTGAAAAAAAAAACATTCTTTACAATAGGCAAAAAATACGGTGACTTTATAGACAGTGAGGCCATTTCTTCCAGCAAACATGATGTTGTGTCCATTTCATATTAATTCCTTCCAGAGTAACAGAAATACAATAGGATACAAGCGGGCGGGCTGCTTAGCGCAGTTGGTTGAGGCGTCACAACTTCAACTTTCTGTCGTTTCAGCGGTCGTGGGTTCGAATCCCGCTCCTCCATCTGGAATCTATGTGATAACATTCACCTCATTACCCACGCACAAGTCTCTGACTCATGTGGGCATCATCAGCAATAAAATAAAATTTAACAAATATCATATGATCCATACTACAAACTACATTGACAGAAAAGAGTTACTGTTGTAGCCAACACTTAATTTGGACACCAAATAGCGAATAAGCCGAATTATCCAATCAGAAGCGAGAAATCCAATGGCCACACTGTCTATACGAAGTCACTGTAGTAAATAGTGGAAATTATAAAGAAACTTATGAAAATTGGGGACTACAATAGGTACAAAATAAAAAATAATAATAAATGCAAAAAACTGGGAGCTACACAAACAACGAGCGTCAACCACATCACAACACTAAAACAGCCATATATCATAGTCAGTTTCCGTTCAGTTTTCGGTTGTCACCTCAGTTTCATCTTGGGCGAATGTGGTGGACGAGGCGACGACGTATTCCGGAACGGAGAACTTGATCGCAGCATGTTCGCACGGTTGGCGAGCATCGGACTTGCCCGCGGGGTGTTGGGCGGGGTCCCCAGCCTGCCCGCGGCCGTGGGGTACAGACCGACCCCAGGCAGGTTGCGGGCACCCAGTGGGGGCGTATAGGGCCCCGGCATTGTCACCGGATGGTGTTCAACCTGTAGAGCACTCATCACAACTGCTTCGCGGTTATGGTATCTGCAGAAAGAGGGCACCACCAACCACATACCATAGTACATAAATATATAATGAAGTCGACATTTGGTTGTTAAGTCCTCGGTTGGTATAGAATCATTTGTTTAGAAAAACACAAAAGCTAGAGACAACACTAGCCTAGATATAGCTAGACTGGCGTTTCTAGCAGGAACGATCTATTGAAAAGGTGGCGTGATTAGTGTACAGGGCATTGTTGAAGCTCAAAATATCAGTATTTTTAAAAACAAATTGAGGGACTTAGTGATTGAACTTAGGGACTTAGTATGCACCCGACCGGAAATTGGGAAGTCCGCGGTTCGATTCTTGGCGGTGATTGATATTGCGTAGTAGCGTTCATAGGTTTCCATCATCTATTCAAAGAGTTGTCAATATCCGCCATTGCGGAAGTCTTCAGTATAATTAATAGCACTTCGAGGAATTTGAAAATTAATAAATTATCTTCATAGTTACGTATAGTACTATAGCCGATTTCGACTGTAGATGACTCTTCAGACCTCAACATTATGTTTTAGTCCAAAGAGTGTACACAGCACGCAAGAAGGAGTGAGGTAGGTTGCGATTACTTTCCTAACTGAGCTTACAGTTTTATATCAGTATGTCAAGCCTACTGGAACATATTCTGAAGCTCTATGCTCTACAGTCCATTCCCACTTTTACACAGCGTCTGGCTGCACAATTTCCTCGGGTCTGGGACCCCCGAGAAAGACATCGAGGTTCAATTAAGGACCGACTGTAAAAATAGAATTAACTCTTACCCATAATTATTAGCATTAAAATGTAAGTATTTACGTCTAGAAACCCTGAATTTGCGGGTTCAGAAAGATTATTTTTCAATTTTTTTCCCGGGGAGGAATCCCGGCCCCCCTTTTGTGAGTCACATATTTCTTCAAAATTGTTAAGAGGTTATTGTTGTGGATAGTCTGCAACCAAGCGCCGAAGAAGAACGACATAGTTCGAAACGCTTCCGCCGCGACTCAAATAAGGTCATTTCTGCACAGCAAGATAATACATATGAATAATGTTAAGAGGTTATCTCATTAAAACACATCGAGGTTTAAAGGCCTTATACTAATGGTAGAAATGGATTATAGAGCTCGTCTACCACAGTTATTGGGACGTGTCACTCAATTATAGCACTGTATTTGAATTCCCTTCATTTTTTCAAGTTAAATACATCAACACGATAAATTAATAGTACAATAAGTAGAGAAAGTCATGAAAATAATTAATTTATTGGTCAAGTAAGTCATAAAATAATCTATGTTTCAATATTATTACAGTAGAAGAATAATAGCTTTAGTAACAAATTTTCAATGAGTGTATTTAATTGGCAGAGATTGTTGATGGGGAGGAGGGGGGGTTTGGCTGACGGACCCCACTTGAAAAATTACTGGCCTCCACCAATATTGCCTTAGCCAAATAATATTTTACAATGAATGAATGAATCTTACTTGATGAGTAGCGTTTTGATGTGAGTTTCGCCGACAGTTGGGAACATGACGCTGATCTTGGCCACCGACTGTTCAAGAGTGGTTTCAGCGGCCGCGTTCTTCTGCTGCTGGTACTGGAGTGCGGGTGCGCCCATTGTGGGCGGTCCAACGGCGCGGCCCAGCATTGGACTAGGTCGACTGAAATCCTGCGATTAAAAGTATTAAAAAATTAGATCTACACCCTACAGAAAATTGTTTATTTAGCAGATAACAGAGTAGATAACAAATTCAGGTTAGGTTAGGTTGGGTTAGTATTACTAGTGTAGTATCATAGGACGATGCAAAATTTTAGGTGAATTCCGGATGAAATGGTTTGGTTGCTGGGTTATAAATGACGAACATGTACTGCGATATTTGAATGGTGAAAATTGGAGAAGATTGGTGGGGTATATAGAGGAGGCATTAAGTTATCGGAAGCAATTGGTTTTAGAGTATAAAAAAAAACCCGAAGTGTTATATTTTAAGTTAATCAGGTCCCCAAATAGTACAAAATTTACAAATAGTACAAGTACATAGTAAATAGTACAAATACTGGATATATATTACTATTTAATAGTAATATATCCAGTATACCTTAATAATCTAGTATATAGTAGGCCTAAATAGTAATGTATCCTCGAACCGCTATAGTAATGCTTTCAATTTAAGATTAGTCTACCTTCATCAACATTTTGAGTTTTTGCTTCACCAGTGGTAATGAGTATTGTACACTGTATATTTAAGTACTGATTGCTCCTATTACTTCCTTTCATGTGTTTATATGCATTTTTGGTGATGAGATTTTCAACCGTAGAGATAGTTAGTCTGTTATAGTTGTTTACCGGTATTTATTGATTGTATTGTATTTATAAGTTTTGCTGTCTTTGAAAATGATCACATGGTAACGCTAGGGTAGAATAATAGAGTGATTTATTGACAGCTGATAAATCAAAGGGGTTAGGCAAAGAAATACAGTTAAGATAAGCTATTGTTCGAAATAATAATTTTAGAAGATGATAAATTGGAGAGACAATCTTATCAGAAATATTGTAGTGATTTAATACTGAATAGATAAACTACCAACTCTGGCTGACGGCATGAGCCATGCCAATTGAATTTTTGATTACTTTTTGAATTTACAATTGAATGAATTTTTGTATTGTCTTGTTCCTTGTTTTATATTCTTTTGTAATGTGCAATATTTCAAATTATCACAATAAAAACATTGAACATTGAAATTTAAAAAAAAATTTTTTTTTTTTAATTTATTTTTTTAATAAATTTGTTATCTATCTATCTAGTGTAGTATCAACATATTTTTTTCATTATGTATTGATGCCATCCCGCAGGTGCTAGTAAGGGATGCAGAATTGAGTATAATAAAGGTAACTTTTCAAGTTAAAAGAAAAATCCAAGTACCGTAAGTTAAGTGTTCATACAAATGCAATAATTGTCAACAGTACCAGCACTTAGTGAAAATTACCTGACAAATACGATCAGTTGAAGGTAATAAATAAAAGTTATCAGTTGAAGGATCCGGTGGTTCTGAACCCACATTCTGTAGGTCCAACTCATCAATCACTACCATTCAACTCATTTACCCACGCACAGGTATCAAGCCTATGTGGGCTTCATCCTCTGCAAAAAAATAGCATTAGCAACTTGATTGTCATTGCATCTACTGAATGAGGATTATTTTTTATTTTAAATCCTAGGTGAATTCTTACCTGCATTGGAATGTACTCAGTTTGTTTATGATTAGCCCGAGGATCTTCCAGTGAGGTATTCCTTGTGAAGTAATTTATGAAGTATCTGAAAAATAAAATAATACCATGCCTTATGAAAAAAGCCACATCAAACGATTATTAATTAAATTGTGATCATAAAATAGCTTAAGCAGCAAAATAAGAATATTGAAAATAAATTTTTCAAGTTAAGTTACATTATAATGAGCTATTATGCAGTATCGCTGGGTTAGAATTGACTTTGCTAAGAATACTTGAAAAGTAACTTTATGCATGACAAATATTTTGAGCAGAATTAAATTGAAATCGATCGACAATTACAAGCTGTAATTAATCAATCTGAACTTCAAATGAATAAATTAATATGAACCTTTTAGCCGACATACCAAATTACTGTAGCGTAAACACAAGTATCAAAATAATAATATAACCTAAACTAAACCAATGAATTTAATTGAGGTATCATTTGTACGTAAATGGTATCACTCAACGACAAATTATATTAACAGAGAAATAATTGCAATCCATGAGGAAACTACATTATTAAAAAAGATCATGCCATTTTTATTAACAGGAAAACTTACCTGCGGCCTGTTCTAGAATCGTATCTTGCATCCCATCCCGGTGGGAGCGGATTAACATCACTTATTTCTGTCATTCTGAGAATGTTATCGAAGATTTTATTCACGATTTATCCATAAAACTAATTCAAAGCGAATTTTTGACCCCATTGTTTATATTGAAATTCACTCGAAAAATCAATATCAGACACTACAGAATCACAACACGATAACATCTGACCCGAGCTGACAGCTATGTTCAATGTTCAGCTGTATCGCTGTTCCGCTGTTTGAACTGAACAAGGAATGGCGACCATTCCAGTCTCGTTCCATTGCTCTAGTCGTCGTCGCTCCATTACAATCTCCCAATAGAATAGAATTAGTAAAAAAAGTCTACCAAGATAAAAAATTGAGAAAATAATGACCTTTTTAATCGCTTCCTCTCCTCTAACCATGAATAATAACTTATATCAAAAGTCCTCATTGGTTTTCCTTTTTTTTTTTGGGGGGGGGGGGGGGTTGCTTTGTATTGGTTGAGAGGATAGGCCCCATTTTTTAGTTTTTCACTTATAAATCAGAAACTATAACATTAATCGATTTTCTTGTGATTATCAAAGTTGAAGATGACAAAATATTCTACAAAATCTTTTCTTATCAGTTTTTGGGTAGAAGAAGCCACAAGCGCGCCACGGGCTTTCTAAGTTCGGCAATGCATGGTATTTCCCATTTTGACAACAGTAAAATCTTCCAAATCCATTGTAACTTACCATAAATGGAAATATTTATATTATTTAATAATGTCCTGTGACTTTTAAAATGAATTTTTAAATCATTTTTCACAGTATCGGAGCCTACAGAACTTCAATAAACAGGTGAAATGGACTCAAGTCTCATATAGTGCAGGCAGAAGTATTGTTTTTTTCTCAATATTATCAGAGGTTGTTCTGATGTCTTATTATAATGTAGAAATCTTATAAAGTAATATAGAATTTTATATGTAATATTTATCTATAATATAGAATACTTTATCTATAATATAATAATGAATTATAGAATTTACAGTAGAGGACATCAAACAACCTCTATAATAATGATGAGAGCAATTCAATAGCCTACCATACTTCTCCTGCCTGCAAGACTCAATGAAATTTCCTAGGGACTGATATCAAGATAAAATGGACCATGAAACACTTAAAACCATCCCTAGTACTGATGCAGGAGAAAATCCAATAAAAAATAATATTAAATTGTTAGAATGATATTTTAAAAAATTAACAAAATTCATATCTTTGGTGGATAAGATTTATGGCAATTTCACATCATGGCTTTAGTTGCTTTTAATACTATGAAAATAATATGTATTTGATAATTTGCTTTGAAACTGCTGTATCCCTGCAATAAAATAGATGTAAGCTATAAATTGAATACATTCTTGATTTGGTTAGAATAGTTGAAGAAAAATTTCAATCAAAGGACTTTAATAAACTATTCTTAAATTGAAGAAACTTCAAGAAATTTATCAAAAATTAAGTTACTGAATTTCATGCACAATATTTAATTTTTGCTGCATTTATTTGTCAAGGAAGTACATAATATGAACATGGCATCCCATCTCAAAAAGATGAGACCTTAGCTACTTATAATTTTTTTTCTTAGATTACGTCTTACAGACTCAAGTTATGGAGTATACGACAAGACAGATCAACAATAATTATGCAATCTTATACACTAGTTACCATAATTACCATATCAATTAGTTGAGGTGAGGATTAATTTTGATGTGAAAGGAACACTTGTACACTCCTGGATTTCTTGTTCCATGACAAACTGCGTTGTTAATGTTAACTTTTCAAGTGAATTAAACGACTTGCAGTCAAATTTTTATCAAAATAAGTAATTTTTATCAAACAAGGCCTTGAAGATGGGTTTTAACAACTCGAAAACGTTCGGCCTACAGAAGTAAGTGAAATACTACTTATTTTGATAAAAATTTGACTGCAAGTCGTTTAATTCACTTGACTTGTACACTTTGAAAAGCTTTATCAACTAAAGAGTTTTTCAATTGTTTTTTTAAATATTTCTATATTTTGAAGACTTTAAAAACAGCAATGGCTTGTTGTAGAGTTTCCTGCCAACATAACTAGGTTTTTGTTTGAATAAGCTACTATTGTGACTCACCATGTGATTATCTCCTTGGATTCTAGTATAACAATCGTTTACGTCAAGATTTTGGTTAATATCTCTTTTTACATATAAAGTAGCTTCATATAATACACATATAAGCAGGGTACAGTTAAGAGACCAAGTCTCTTGAACAACGGCCTACATGAATCTAATCAATTTATTCTTTCCATACACCTAACAGCTTTCTTTTGGATCTTGAATAGCCTACCCTATCAAGGTTCTACTTTGATGAATCGCCCCATTTTGAGATAGCTTACCTAATATGTGACATTAAGAGCCCATGGTGAGCTGTAAAAAAGTAACTTTTAATCCAGCAAACTGTTTTTCATGTAAATTTCATTTATAAGCTGAAGAATAGGCTGACCCATTAACCAATCATCATCTCTTGTTCTTTCTTGGGCGGAAGTTTAAAATATTCAGTTTATGCCAAGCAAGTTGCTAGCCCCCTAATTTCTAATAAAGTATAAGCTTGTATGAGAGTAATCCCAATAAAATTATCTATTGCTTCGAGATATGAGTTAGTAGTAGAGTTGTCACATTATCAAATACAGATAAAGTTACAATTTATTTTGAGTGATTAGACGTTTCGTTTTCATCAATCATTGCAGAAATGCAATATATATTTATAATATAATATAGAATTTACAGTAGAAGACATCAAAACAACCTCTGCAAACCATTTTTATGTAAACCATTACATTTTTATAAATACTTTCCCACCATTGGAAAAGTTATCCAATTTTTTTTCGGTTGTCAATCATGTAGAACAAAGTACAAAGGTGTAAAGTCATTTTTCACAACAAGGTAAAAAAGGATGGAGAATGTTCTGGTAGCTTATAGGAGAGTCAAGAAGCGTGGGTATTGGGATGTAAGCAACAGACCGGAAAATGGAAAGCTCAGCTGGGGTTACAGTTGACTGCTAACTGGTCAGCAGACAAAGAGAGTAAGTTGTTGGATAAAGAAAGTACGATGTAAATTCGTAAAAGTGACTTGGAAATTTGGTTTGAGGTAGAAAACGATTTCATAGATGTTTCAAGTAAGATATAGACGTGATTGGATCCTAAATTCTAAATCATTGCCTCAACAATTGAGAAATTGGGTGCAAAAACGACCCGAGTCCAAAAAGTTATTTTTGAGAAAACAGAGTTTGAAATTTAAATTCATATTGTTACGAATTTAATAGAACAATTGATGATTATTATTCTGGTTTATTCATTCTTCTAGTAAGAATTTATTTCTAGTATTTTATTTATTCATCTTAAGTGAATGATGATGTTTTTCTTTTAAAGCCTATTATGCAAAATAAGTAGTGACATTAGAGAGGTCGTTCTTGCACAAAAGACCCTCTAATGTTGAAAAACATTTTTCATGAGTTTGGTTCATTAGAATAAAAATAAATTTGGGATTGCAATGATAACTTCATAAAAAAATCAAGTAAAATGAGCTAAAAAAAATAAAATTTATTAAAAAAAATATTGGCAAATCAATCTTGGAACTCATGTTACAACGTTGTCACAAACTCATTCATCTTGTGATTCAGGATCATCAGCTTCATTGGAAGATTGAGGATCTTGTTTTAGCTTATTTATCACCTATTCAAAACAGGATTGTTCTTCCTCAGTCGAAACGCAAAATAAGCTTCTCAAATCATTTTTTCACCACCTTTAAAGCTTTCCATGGCATAAGTGGAATACTAATAAAGTCTAATGTAGCAAGATGGTGGGATGGTGCCCCTCGGCAAAAATTTAAATGGAATGAATGAACCGTGGTAGCTTCTGGGAGATGAAATGGTTCCAGATGGATTATACTGTAGCCTACAGTATGGTTGAATCTTGAAAGGAGTTCCCCTTGAACCAATATTTTTATATTCTGAGAAAAACACATAGAGCTGTTGAAGATGTTGAAGATCCATCTTGTTTCCACTAATATGTATCATAAACTTAAAAAACACTTTTGAATGGAAATTGACTCACGTTATGGCGTCACGCCGTCACGTTAACGGCCGTCACGCCATAACGTGAGTCAATTTCCATTCAAAAGTGTTTTTTAAGTTTATAATACATAGAGCTGTACTTCACAATCACCTCTGTATCACTATCACTATTGCCAGTAGAGTCACTATTTTCCTGCATGTTACAAGACGTGGTTTTGGTCATAATTTGATACATCAAATACAGAACTGAATATTTTGTAATCGCAATAAACATGATTTAATAACAAGCACCGCACATGTATCAGTACCTCACATATACTACCCTACATTATATCATATAAGCTAACAGCTTCCACAAAATCAACTTACAATCAGGGATGCAACATTGCACCAGAAAAAAATTCATTGTGAAGTCAATTTAAAAGATATTCCGATGGGATGAAGACCCCATACTGGAAAACAAATGGCGATTCATTTAAAACGTTCTATGCAAAAACGACCTAAGAGGGCTGAGGACGTTTTTGCTCCCAGCTCCTCAATTGTAAAATAAACAAGAAAATGAAAAAATTACATCAGCAATTGGATCAAGAGTAACTACTTTTCTGATCTTTAATTTTGAAAAAATAGCAGTTTTACCTTTCCTTTTCGCTTGTTAAATCCTTTAACCTTTCCTTTCTTCTCCTTCCTCATCTTATCGTAATATTTTGTGAACCCTTCCCTAAAAAAAAAGTAAATTCGTATGGCTTTTCGTGGTGGGGAGACCCTTACGGGTAGTTCCACCTCGCCGTTTTTTTTTAACGACTGCTTTTTTTTTATATGCAACCGGGACCGACGGCTTAACGTGTCCTCCGAAACACGGGAGTGGCTGGAGAAAAATATCTTGTACTCAACTGGGATCGAACCCAGGACCTTTGGCTATCAGACCAGCGATAAGCCAACTCGGCTACGCCGACTCCGAACCCTTCCCTAATACGTGGGCAACCATACAGTTGAAAGGGGGTTTCATCTCTACTTACAGTACATTGCTAAGTAAATTTTAAATAGTTTATGGATTTTAATTTTGTATTATATTGGATTCCAAGTATTGCATTTAAATAATTCTTTTTTTTTGCATGACTTGTGTATATATGTATTTTTGTATTTTATAAATACATATAAACATTGTAAATATATATAGATATTCTCCCCTAGATTCACTAGGTATTACTCCAGATTCAGATGTTAGTTGTTGAAAGTTTATGATTTTTTATTGAATGTTCTTTATATTGGTCGTGTTTATTTATTAATTTATCATTTATTTATTTACCTATCTATTTATTCATTAATCCATTCATTTATTCATGTATCTATTTATTTGTTTGTATATTTATTTAATCATCAATTCATTTATTTATGCATTCATCAAGACTAAAGTGCAAAGGAATGTGAACATACAACAGTCAACAGGCTTGCTCAAAACTACTTTCTCTAGAAAATGATCAATGACTTTGAGATTGAGATTCAAAATAATAAAAATAATAGATTGGAAAAGCAGGGAATTGTAATAATGTCAATCTCAAGTGGTAGTTGAACTACTGTATTGATATTCAAATCAAAGTATGATACATCTATTAAAATCCAGATAATCTTGCAAATAGTAATGACAAAGCAAAATCTTTTCTTCCAAATATTTGTAGGTTGAATCCACATATCACCGGAAAAATTAAGAAACCTAGAAGATGAAAAAAGACAAGAAAACTTATACGCAAAGACGTATAAGGCAAGAAAAGGTAGTACTTCTGAAGTTAATAGCAAGGCGCGATGCGGCAGTTTGGGAGGATGGATGGGCTGAAGGGAGGGGCCTACTGTCCCTAAACATCAGGTATTTCAAATTTTACTCTCTTTTATTGACCAGTGAAAATTACAAAACAATATTAATTCAGTTGACATTCCCATTGTCCATTAATATGGTAATGCATTTCTCTCTGACACGGCCCCTAATTTGAGTTTCAGTTCCGTTCTCGGCACCAAAGAAAACGTAACGTTAACTAACTGCGTTCAACATTCACGTACTGTCAGTTGAAATTATTGAGGACTCGGACCCCGAATTTCAGTTCCCATTCCGTTCTCGGCAGCCTGGAAAACGCAACGTGAACTATCTGCATTCAACATTCATAATTTGAAACACGCGCTCGAACTTGAAAACTTTTCCACCTTTCTCCAGTAGAGTTCGCTGCTGAAAACTTCAATGCCGGGGGAAAGAAACGGAAAAATAAAAACAAAATCGTGTGTTTGGTGTTGGTCACGTGAAAAACTGACGGAAAAGTAGCAAAAACGGACGGGAAAGTAGGAAAACTTGACGGCTGTAACTGATAAAGAGGAACCTGGTGAGCAATTCAGGCTGAGTGAACAAAAGTTTCAACTTTCTATTTGTTTCTCCTATCACGGCACGCCAACTATAACTTCATCTAATGACGAGTATTATGATTGTAAAAAAGTTTTGTAACAGAATGATGATAACATTGTAAAATATGTCTGTGTTCATATTTGACTTGTGTTTGAGAATGAACAATAAAGGCAATGTGTTAATGCGGGGTTTACAATGGAGGACCGCGGGGAACAATAAGGAATTGAAAGTATAAAAAATGCGACTTACGACTTAAAAGATGCGATTAACGAACTCGAGTCCGCTCTCTTGCAGCAACTAACTTGGTTGAGTGGAGGTGGTACTGCCACCAACGATGATGAGAGGAGGAGCGGGGTAGGGAAGGAAAGATCAGGATTGCACAAACCAATGAGCGATAACTCACAATCGCTACCACAATGAATATAAGGGAAATGCTATTTTGCTTAATTAAAAAATCATAGCTGTTGTTGGAGCATCGTTTCGGGAAGTGATAGCCGTGAGCCGTAGCAGGTTATCTATCTATCTATCTGTTCAATCAGATAGATAAGCTTGGCTCCTCCTGGGCAATGTTTGTAAGGGTGACCGATTAGATTGGCCAGCAAAAAAGATTCTGTTCTCTGCTGTAAAATCATTTCCCGGTGGTTCGGAACGCACCTAAAACTGTAGGTCCAACTCATCAATCACCATCATCCAACTCATTACCCACGCACAGGTCTCAGACCTATGTGGGATTCATCCTACAAAAAAATTCTGCACTATCCCCTGGTTGCACAAACGTCCTATCATAATGATGGTCCTATTATAGTCCTGTTGTATTCTCATTGACTGTATTTTAGTTGAATGAATGAATAAATGGTTCCACTTTTATACCAGGCTATCCATCATATCAATCAGTATAAAAATGAGCTATTATTTGGTATAAAAGTGTTCTTTAATTCGATAAATTATAGCTAGATTAGCCTAAAATGCAGCCAACATGGCCAAAAAAAACTTCAAGCCGTAGGCAAAGGTATAATAGTTATTTATGTATTAAGAGCGTGAAGCGCGACTTTATCGCTCAAGCCAAAACATTTATTTTTTGCGTAATTTTGCGAGAGCGATAAAGAAGCTTCATGCGCGAATTGCATACAATATTTTTCCTAAAACTGCAGTTCTGGATTCCAACACAATAAAAGCTTGTAGTTTGTAACATCACAGACCATGCGCGGATTTGGTTAGCGTTCCCCTTTTTTGAGGTTATGTGAATTTCACGGATTCCGTGGTCCACCAATGAGAAGACATCTAAATCAAAACAGAAGCGTAAAGAAAACAGCTGGCGAGCGTAAAGTACTTTACCTCTTGCGGAGCAGTAAAGAGGTATTTTACAATTAGTTTTCAGTACGTAAAGAACTACTTTACGAGCAGTTGTAGGAAAAAATCTATTAATCATAATATTGAACTATCAAAGCGTATTTTTCAAGGCATTTTCCAGCCCATTTTAGCGTTTTTAAGCTTCGTTATCTCCTTAGATAAAAAAACACATCAGTAGGCTATTTAAAGTCAGATGTGTAACAAGCAGACTAGATTAATTGGCTGCTTTTAATTTATCCCGGGAGGGCGAAGTTAGAACGCAGCCGGCCCTCTTTCCCAAAGCGACAGCAATTCGAGTCCAGTAGTTCAGTTCGAAACAATAACGGAAAGTTGGGAATGTGATCGTACTGTAACTTTCAACAATTTCAATTTCTGTTTTCACTCGTGATGAAGTTTTTGCAGCGTGTTATTGCACACTGTATGCAGCATGCAACCACATCTTCCTTCTCTCTTATGCTTTCGCTCACGCTCTCTCACTCACTCTCTCCACGCCTACACAATCACTCTCGCGCTCACTCTGTCGATCTCTCTCATACTATCTCACTCGCACTCTCCCCTCACACCTCCTCTCTCTCACACACTCACTTCCTCTTACTCACTCATACTCTCTTTCTTTTTTTCTCTCTCTCTTCTTTTTTCCTCGCTCTCTCTCTTCCTCTCTCTCTTTTGTAAATTTACGTAAATAAAGTAATGTTATCTTCATGTTTATCTCTTCTTATGCTTTTCTCAATTATTATTATATAATGTAAAAGTTATTCCTCAAATTCATTGCAAAAGCATATTATATTTAATTGTTAATTTCATTTAATTAAGTTATATTGCACTTTAGCTTTATTAATTTTCGTATTTATTCTTTTTCTTTTCTTTTTTGTGTTCTTTCTATTTTAATTTTTGTTTATTACGTGCGGAGATGTGGTAGAATTATTCATTCTTTGTAATAATGATGTAATATCTTTTGTGTTTCAATAGGCTCTAGCCTTGAAACAATTGTACAATAAATATTCTATTCTATTCTCTTCCTTCCTCTCTCTCATCCCCTCTCTCTTCCTCACTCACACTCTCTCTCTTCTTTCCTCTCTCTGTCACTTCATCACCTTCTCACTCTCTCTTTTTCTCTCTCAAACTCTTTCTCTCTCTCTCAGTCGCTGTCTCTTGCGTGCTCAACAAAAACAGACGAATGAACATCGTCCGGTACTTGTTATTACAAAACGTCACCTGCTTCTGAAAATTAATAATCAACTTTGAAGGCAGACGCGTTGTATGATTGGACGGACATAACACCACCTGTTGCTGTTGTGGATATTGAATGGTAGTGGGCAATTTTCCCGCTTAAATTTCCTGTTCATTCAGATTAAACTTTCAAACTGGAAGGATAATATTTGAATGTTATTTTTGTGGTATCAGTATCAAGTTCCTGATAGAATTCCGTGAACCAGTGGCTTAACTAGAGAGTCAGTCTTTTGGGGGTGGTGGGGGGTGAATATCCAATAATGTTATGGAGGGGGTAACCAATAATGTTTTCGGGAGCAGTAGGCTCTAAGCACTCCTGTAATCATACAGGAGGATAGGAAGTAGGGTTCCTGGATTTCTTGTTCCATGACGAACTGCAACTTCCAACTTTTGAAGTGAATTCAACGACTTGCAGTCAAATTTTTATTAAGAATAAGTAGTAATAAATAAGAGTTTTAAGTAGTTTTAATAAAATTGAGTAAAATACTACTTATTCTTAATAAAAAATTGACTGCAAGTCGTTGAATTCACTTAAAGAAGGAGGGTTCTGTAACAATACAGTGATTTTTAACAATATCTATAGACCTTTCTTTTATAACAGGGTTCGGGGGTGTCCCCTAGAAAATGTTTGAAAAATAGTCTTCCCAAAACCACATTTAAGCGATTCTAGACATGGATTCATCAATTTTAACATTACTTCAACCTACATTGTGTGCCAAAATTTTCATTTAGTTATTTGCATCAATGAGATCCAGACTCTTGTGCAGAAAATTTGTTGATTAATTACACAAAAAAGAAATTTAGTAGGCCTATTTAAAACTATTTTTAATTTGCTATTTCTGATCTCCCCCATGCCCTAAGTGTTTCAATATACAGCACCGTTCTTGAACATTATCATTTGTGAGGGGGGATCGGCGGAACTCCCTTAGAAAGTTTTTAAAAAATAGTCCCTCATATTTTTAGCCCTTCCAGACACCTTCTTCAACTCTTTTGTCAAAAATTGTCTCTTAAGACTTGTTGAGATTACAAAAAAAAATGCCTCTGGGAGGGCTCCATTCCCCCTTAGTTACGCCACTGTCATGAACAAATTTTTAAAAATAAAAGTTGGAGAATACAATCTTCAATATACAATTTATTTTGACTTCTATCTCTAATTTCTAGAGAGAGATCATCGAAAAACGTGGAATCTTGAAATAAGAATTACTTTATATAATTATAGTTTACTAATCTTGGATTTTTATCAATGGAAATGCTTTAAAAGCAAAAGGTGTGGTGAAGTGAATGTTAAAAGGACGAAGCTGTAATTTAGAAAGAGTTGATTTGAGGGCTGATTATTTAAGATTTAACAGGGTTGATTTGTTGAGGACGAAGGAGAGGATGAGCGAGAGAGAAAAAAAAGAGAGAGTGATAAAAAGTGGAAGAGAGAGAGTGAGGGAGTGAGACGAACAATTAACCCGATGTAGAATTAGTAGACGAGTTCGACGTTTTCGTTCTTTTTCCCCCAATGACAAAATCCAATGTTACTTCGACCTCCGTGTCCATGAGTTGAAGAATTTCGTTGAAACTGAGTTCCAACAATACGTCAGCTGATTGCCTAGAGGGATGGCGAAATTAGGAAGCAGTTTCCAAGTGAATAGACAATATTCACTAGTTCATTAGCCTGAATGAATGAATTACAAACCGGAACTATTCATCCTGAATGAATGGATTGCAAATCCAGGGAACTATTCTTCCAGTGAAGCAGTGCTATTGTTCTCATCCCCTTTATTAAGCTCCAATTCATGAGCTAATGAGCTTTGGAACCTAATGATGAAAAATCTCAGATTTCAATTACAATGTACTAGTAAAAATTCAATAGAATTTTACAAAACTTCAGATATGAGTAATTAAAAATAACAGTTTGTAAAGTGTAATGCAACTAGGACGATGTGATGATAGTGTAGGGAAACGCAAGAAAGAATAAAACATTATTCTACGCTACTCATTGTGTCAACAGTGCTTCCGGTTTCACTGATAACATGTACTTGTTTTTGTGTCTTCGTTTTATCTTCCTCACTCTCACTAGTTAAGTGTTAGGAATAGACGAATCTTTGTCCAAACTTCGCAATTTCATGTAATTGCATCACTTAGATTGTCATTACCATAGTTAATATCATTATATAATTATTATGGGGTTCTTTAGCCACCGGTGTCTTACAGAAAAATAAGCAATTAAAAACAGATAAATCGATGTTGTTCAACTAATAAAGAGATTTCAATAAACTTTACAAAAATCAATCACTAAATATAAAAAGGCCGATCTAATATTAAATAATAACTGTTCAATAAACTGTCCAATAATATTCAAAAAGAAACGTCTAAAAGAACAATTAAACTTACGTAGCACAAGTCCGTAATATGGTAAAAGCTATTTGTAGATTCCATTATTATGAATTAAATAGGAAAAATAATTATCACTATAGGCATAGAAAACGGTAATTGATTATCACTACTGACACACGTTATCTCAACAAATTTCAAAGAAGACTGAACTAATTTACAAAAGCTTCTCTCTTATTTATATACTTTTTCGTAATCGAGATATCTCTCCATTTTTCTACCAACTTCTACCAAATTCTAAAATAAACAAAAAGGACCCTCGCACCTTCCACAATATTCGATAAGATTCCATCAATTTCTAATCAAACAACTAGAACATTCTGCAAAGTACCAAGTAAACTCCATAAAAGTGTCAAAAGAAGAGTAATTAATTGCTTAGAAGTAAACATTTACATAGCAGATAACACCGAGAACCACTGTTCCTTCTTTCTTTCTCTCTCTCCATTTTCACTACAATATCAACCCACCCAACAGTACTTTAAGAGTTCTGATTCAGTTGGATGTTGTTGAGGTACTACTGATGATCCAACTAACGGGACAATATAATTATTATAATGACTGTGACATCCAACTCGGATCAACTTGCTACAAAATTTAAATTGATAATTGTATTTCAATATCAAATATGTTTCCAAGTCAGGAAATGCATTAAAAAATGAACTAGATGTCCGCTGTTAAGTCATACTACATATGTGTATTTGTATACTGCCACCACAAACTGTCACTTAATACAAACGTAAAGGAAGTTTGCACAATTACTGACTCCCTGCTGATATTCAAACCAGCTTTTATACCGTTTTTGTTTATTATAGTAATTTCGACAAATATATGGGCCATTCCACTATTTGCTCGAACATTCTAGAAACGCATTTGTAACATGAGATTAGATTAGATTATCTTTCTTTATTCATGTAAATTTACAAATTTTGCATATGAAAGCAAAATTATCAACATCACATAGACACAATAGTAAACTCAAATAATGCTAATTTTTATAGTGCAAGATATTATGTGCAATAATCTCATTTGTATGATCTTAATGATATAAGCTATGGTGATGACAATCTAAGTGATGCAATTACATGAAATGGCGAAGTTTGGAAATATGAGTCCATTCTTGACACCAGTGAGAGTGAGGAAGATGAAATGAATACAGGAAAACAAATGAATGTTATCAGTGAAACCTGAAGCATGTTGACTCAATGAGTAGCATAGAAGAATGATTTATCATGTACATATCTGAACCAATAAGAAATCCAATCCCAAAAATTCTACGTTCAAGACTATCCCTAAATAATTCAGCTAGTAGTGATGAGCCACTGAAGGTGAGCCTATGAGATGGATGATGGAGGCTCTTTCTCCCTCAACCAATTCATTCCACGTTTAGTATATCGTATTGAGATACTCTGTACTTTACTTTCAGTTTGTTTGAGATTGATAATGGTGTAACAACCGAAACTAATAACTCATTGTTTTAAATAAATGTGGTTGTGACAACTTCAAGTCTTATTATTCATTTTGTGATATTCTCTTGGGATATGTTACGTCGTACATATCAGATGGCAATACATACATCATGCTGTCGGCACTTCCTACGTGATTTTATCAGAAACGTGATCTCCTCAGTTTTTGTTTCTATCTTATTTTTTGTTTTTCTTGCAGGCATGGAAAGTTGAGTGAGAGTGAGTGAGTTTGAGTGAGAGATTACTGTCTCTGTCTGGCAAATACTGCAGTAAATCAAACCAAAGAAAAGGCTGGTCTGGCTCCATGCATTGCATGGCAGACTGTCTCATGACAGATTTAGTGGCAGACTTCAACATTCTAGGCATGTTTCGGCGTTCTTCACTTAACACGCTCTTTCTCTTGTGAGAAAGAGAGAGAAAAGCGAAGCGACAAACAGTGAAGTTTTTTTGATTAGGCTGTATGTCAAATTTATTGTGCTGCTATTTGCGTTGTTCGATAATAATAATTGATTGAAATGATTTGACTTCTAAATTTTCGGCTCTAAAATTTCGAACAAAATAAAAATTATATCAACTTTCTTTGTATTGGAATGTTTAGTGCTTCTTTTTTAACTTTCTTTGTAGTGACGAAGGTGATATTGTAGAAGGTATCCACAATGAATAATAAGACTTGAAGTTGTCACAACCACATTTATTGAAAACAGTGAGATACTTGTTTCAGTTGTTACACCATTATCAATTTCATACAAACTAAAATAAAATACTGAGTAGCTTATTATTTACTAAACATGGAATGATACTATTGGCTGAGGGAAAGGTCTGTGATTGGCTGAAGGCCAAAGCAAGACACGCCCAATGGTGAGAAAAAAAGGAACAAGCCAAAATAAGAGTCAAAATCAAGAACAAAAAACTGTGAACACATAGAAAGCAACAAACAAGAGCAACACAAGTAGGCTGGAATTAAAAAATTATAAAATTAAATAATTGAAGCTCACTGAAATGTAGTCAAAATCAACCGAGGAAAACACAAAAGTACTGTTATTAAAACACGTTAGATACGTTGTTATGAGTACCGTTATTCTGGCCTACATTTTAGTAATGGTACTTTCCTGTCTTTCTCGGTTGACAGAGACAGCATTTCAGTGAGCTTTAATTTGATCATTTCGAATTTATTTAATTCTAGTCTACTTGCATATTGTTCTTGTTTGTTGCTTTCTATGTGTTCACGGTTTTTGGTTCTAGATCTTGGCACTTATATTTCCTTGTTGCTCCTCCCACCATTGGTTGTATCTTGTTTTGGCCTTCAGCCAATCACAGACATTCACTGAAGGTCAGCCTATTAGAGGCACTCTCTCCCTTCACTGCTACTGCATGAAGACTTTGGAACCAATTACCATTGAATATTGTATTTTCACCTTCGTATAGAACATTTAAATACAGACTTTCCAATTTTTTGAATGAGGAGCTATAACTTTTTTCAAGGCTAATTCGATTTTGCAGCGGTAGCTTATGTATACAACAAGTTTCATTATTTTATTTTTTATGTTTCATGTATTTGTTTTATTTTATTTTAATTATTATTATTTTTGTCTGCATTTTTATATTTAATATGTATCTGTCACCATAGCCGACAAGCCTAGTGGCAATTAACAAATAAATATCTATCTATACCTCAGCCAATAGTATCATTCCGTGTTTAGTACATGTTAAGCTACTCTGTACTTTAGATTTAGTTTGTTTGAGATTGATAATGGTGTAACAACCAAAATTAGTATCTCACTGCTTTCAATAAATGTGGTTGTGACAACTTCAAGTCTTACTCATTATGGATATCTTCCGCAATATCACCTTCGTCACTACAAATAAATCTATCTATCTCTCTAGGGCTGAGTGGTAGATAGGTTTGTATGGTAGAGAGAATGTTCTCTCTGCCACTGTATGTCACTCTCTCTCACTGTTTCTTACTCATTCTCTCTCCTCCTCCTCCTCATCATTTATCTCTTCTCTTCCACTCTCTCTTTCTGTCCCTCCCCTATTATTTCTCTTCCACTCCCATCCTCTTTCTTTCTCCCAACTTCTCTCTCCAAACTCTTTCCATGAACCTGCCTCCAGTCTATTTAGTTTAAATCTAATTATCTATCAGTCGTCTCACTCTTTCTCAGAAAATCATCCAACTCTAGACAGTCAGATGAAAGCATTCAGGATTTGTAAAAGGAAGATATTTGCCTCTTCAAGTGTCTGTCTACTCACAAACTTCAAATTAGAGGTATTCAGAGTATTCAAGACGCAGTTCTTTGGTTCGTCCATTTCAAATGCGCAACTCCAATAGAAATAAGAACTCGCTCAAAGATTCCATTTATAAATTTAAGAGTCACATTTTAAATTCCATTACCTCTAGTTCTCATTATGTTCTTTTCAACTTGATTTTTACGTTGTTGCTTTTCATTTTCTAATAGTCTCTTGATGAGACATTTCTTATTATTTGGATCATCTTCGATTAATACAAGTTTAACGTTGACTTTCAAATTGTGCTTCGTTCCTTTAAGGACATCTTGAAATTTAAAGGAACTGCAGAACAAATTTGTCTTGGTGAATTGTATTTCTTTTCCTCAAAATCATCTTAAATTGTAATAAACTACTACATCACTTACATTTGGACCATCTTTGATTAATGCAAAAACTTTGTCTTTCCAATTTTGTTTGGTCCTTCAAGGTTATCTTAAAACTGGAAAAACTAAGACAATTTTTTTTGTAAATTTTTGATACCAAATTTGGGTTGGAATCACATTAACGATCTGAACTGATACTGTCAAGTTTGTGGGCTAATTTAGAACACTAGCTATTGTGCCCGTCCTTCGTACGGATTATGTTTATAAATAAGACTAAATATGTTTCGGCTTTTTTGATAGCAACGATAGCTGATTGATATATCATGATAAATTACGTGATTTGTTCTTATGTGGTAATAAAACTTAGAAGAAATGTATCCAAAATCGCACAATACTTGGTTTTTAAACGTTTATTATTCTGTTAAAAAAAAAGTTAATTTAGTTTTGTATAGCTAAAGACATTGTCAAAAAGGTTTTCAATACTGATAAATAACTTTAATCCCGATCGATGCTCTCGTTTTTCAGGAGAAAGCCGCGTAAAATGTATCCAAAATCGCACAATACTTGGTTTTTAAACGTTTATTACTCTGTTAAAAAAAAGTTAATTTAGTTTTTTATAACTAAAGACATTGTTAATAAAGTGTTCAATACTGTTCAATAACTAAAATCCCGATCGATGCTCTCGTTTTTGAGGAGAAGGCCGCGTAAAATGCCTTTGGGGCCGTCACAGTCAGACAGACAGACAGACAGACAGACAGACAGAAAGTGAGATAAGACTATTTTCGGCTTATTTAATGTATAAAACGTAAAAATAACAAAAACATATACAATTCTGATAAATGTACAAACAAAACTCTAATTTTATTTATATAGATGGAGAATTAATAAATGACGCTAATGGTCTAAACGGAATATTATTCTTGTGAAGTTTGTGCTGACCGAATACTCTGGTTGGGTATGGGTTCATAACTGTTAAATGTTTGATTTCCTGCTTATCAATGAATTTAGTGATTCCTGCCAGCCTACTTTTAACTAATTTATTAACGTTGTTGATTGTATTGGAGTTAATCTCAATGAAATTATTATCTGAAATCTGAAATGAATTCGTTAACTTATGTATTCAGTTTTCTCTAATATAACCGAGGTGCCTCCTTTGTCAGTTTTTGACATCAAGTCATTGTCTTTTACTTTGTTCATAATCTGCTTCACGATGTTTTCTGTTGGAAGTTGGATGGATATTTGGTGAGACTTATACTTGTTCTTGCAAAATTATATCAGCACATTTGTTAAATTTATTTATTTATTTATTCATTCATTTAACTAGCATACAATAAATAATGTGAATAGAACAGGCTATAGCCAAAAAAATTGAGGATAATTGCCTCTGTTTGCGATGATAATTACATATGTTTGCAGAAAAATTTACAAATAACAATTACAAACAACAAGGAAATACTTTCATGAAATTCATCAGTAACTATAGATACAAGTACTCATAAAATTACTCCGTTATTTACCCTTGAGAGTCAGTGCAGATAGGATGCGACGCAGGGTGACTTTTTGTGGAACACAGAAACAATCCGGACCTGTCACCCAGCGCAAATAAGATGTGACGCAGGGTGACATTTTGTGAAACAGAATCAATTCAGACCTGTCACCCAGCGCAAATAAGATGTGACCAGGGTGACTTTTTGTGAAACACAGAAACAATTCAGACCTGTCACCCAGCGCAAATAAGATGTGACCAGGGTGACTTTTTGTGGAACACAGAAACAATTCGGACCTGTCACCCAGCGCAAATAAGATGTGACCAGGGTGACATTTTGTGAAACAGAAACAATTCAGACCTGTCACCCAGCGCAAATAAGATGTGACCAGGGTGACTTTTTGTGAAACACAGAAACAATCCAGACCTGTCACCCAGCGCAAATAAGATGTGACACAGGGTGACTTTTTGTGGAACACAGAAACAATTTAGACCTGTCACCCAGCGCAAATAGGAATGTCTTGATGATGTGACGCGGAGTGACGTTTAGTGAAGCATAGAAACAATCTACACCTGTCACTCAATCCTTTGTGGGCAGCGTAATCTGTTTGCGTGTTGCACAAAAACTCACCCCGTCTATTTACATGGGTGTTGAGGGTTGCTTGACCAGTCACGCGATCTCCATTTCCTGACCGGAAGTACACTGGATAACCAATGAATTCAAAGCACGTAAACCCTGACACCCACTATTAGCATTTCCTGCCGTGGTCACTTACAGCGCTGTTTACATTTCCATTAAGGAGGGTGAATTATCAGTTCTTTCACTTAGTTTGCTTACCTATGGTCAGTTTAACACCTAGATTATGCTGTCAGTTGTCGGTAATTTCGTAGCTCTGGAATATAGGCTATGTATTGTATTTTATACTTTTGAAATTCATATCCATACAAGAACAATACCGATTATATACCATTATGAGTTTGATTGGGATTGATAATAGTGTAACAACCGAAACTAGTTTCTCGAAGTTTTAATAAATGTGGGTTGTGACAATTTCGTCTTATTATTCATTATGGATACCTTCCACAATATCACCTTCGCCATTACTAAGAAAGTATATACCATTACCTTTATAAATTAAATCAAATATTCTTTATTCCTCTTTACAAAAAAAAAGAAATATTACAATCCTTTGCTTCAGTATTAGCATTAAATTTTTTTACAAATAGATGTAACATAATGCTACACAAAATAAATTAACAGACTTTCGAGAAAAGTAAATTAGTACCTACATGGACCGGAGGTCTGTGAGCAAGGACGAGTTCATAATCCAGGTAGGCCTACCTAGAACAGATCTGAATATGAACTAAAAATGCATAACTTGAAGTACGGTAAATTAAATTAATAAAAAATAAGATATGGAAATGAATTGTATGTCGACAATATATTTTGAGAGTAAGACATTTCAGGATATTAAAATAATAACATCAAAATAATAATGATAATTGAAACGAATGATAATCAAACTGAAACTAACACAATTGTGTCTCCAAGCACTAGTTATGGCATACGAATACTTTGGCATACTATTCAAGGATCTCAGTCAATAATAATCATTAGAAGAGAATAATCACATAGAAGAGAGTGTTGAATTTGAAGCTGTGTGCAGGGTTTTTGGTCATGCTTTTTTCGAAGTTTCTTGTATTGAATATTATTAGGGCTACGAAATGTTATCTATTACTGTGAGGGGGATTCTTTTTCTTCAATTATTTTTGAAATATGGGGTCCAAGTTGAAATTTTTTCGTATTGGGGGACAATTAATCTCACTTATGAGTGATTTTACTTATGACAAATTTCCCATAATTAAGACACCTTGAGCAAAATGACATATTTTTTATTTCAATCTAACAAATAGTTTTCTGGAAATAATTTCTTGAAAAATTGAATTTTTTTACAGTTAAAAAAAATATATATATATATAATAAAATATAATTTTTGTAACACTAAAATTCTTAAAATTAGTAGGCTAAAATTCCACACACTTGTGTTTTGTTCTTGTTTGTTGCTTTCTATGTTGTGTTCCTGGTTTTTGGTTCTTGATTTTGACACTTATCTTTCCTTGTTGCTCCTCCCACCAGTGGGCATGTCTTGTTTTAGCCTTCAGCCAATCACAGACCTCCAATGAAGGTCAGCCTGTTAGAGACACTTTCTCCTTCAGCCAATAGTATCATTCCTTATTTAGTATATATTAGGTTGCTCTGTACTTTAGTTTCAGTTTGATTGAGATTGATAACGGTGTAGCAGCCGAAACTAGCATCTAGATGTTTTCAATAAATGTGGTTGTGACAACTTCATGTCTCAACTTCAACTTCGGCAAATTAATAAAAATCATGATTCTTTTTTAATTAATAAAAATCATAATTCTTTTTTAATTAATAAAAATCAGAATTCTTAAAAAAAAAATTGCCACGAATTCAAATAAAAGAAAAGTTAAAAATGAAAACCCTAAAAAAAAATATTATTCATAATGGATATCTTCCCCAATATCACCTTCACCACTGCAAAGTTAGTTACTATGAAATACTTTCAATTTGACATTCGTTTCTGTCCTTTACCACTACAAAGAAAGGTACTTAGAAATACCACCCATGTAGAGAGCTATTTAGGGCACTGAGAATTCTTCCACTAACCTGCTTTTATATTCTTGAGGTTAGTACCTGGACATACAAGAACTTGGACAAACTGAAAACATTTTTTTTTTTTTTTTTGTAGATTACGTCTTGGAGACTCCAGTTAAGGAGTATAAGACAAGTCAGATCAACAATATTATACACTAGATACCATAATTACTTCAATTAGTTGAGGTGAGGCTTAATTTTGATGTGAAAGGAACTCTTGTACACTATAAAAAGCTTTATCAACTAAATATTTCTTCAATTGTTTTTAAAATATTTCTATATTTTCAAGACTCTTCAAAAACTGCGGTAGCTTGTTGTAGAATTTCCTACCAATATAACTAGGTTTTTGTTTGAATAAGCTACTATTGTGACTCACCAAGTGATAATCTCCTCGGCTTCTTGTATTATAATCATGTACATCAAGATTTTGGTTAATATCATTCGTTTTTACATATAAAGTAGCTTCATACACATATAAGCAGGGTTCAGTTAGGAGACCAAGTCTCTTGAACAACGGCCTACATGAATCTAAATGAGAACACTACATTAAATGAGAACCACAGTTACAATACAAGGCATGGTAGTAGATTGGCAAGTAGCTCCCATAGAACTCAGCTTTTTGAGGGCTCTCTCTCCTATGCTGGTCCAAAGGTCTTTAACCAGCTACCCAGTAATTTAAAAAATTGATAACTTTAGGAGGGAACTTAAAAAATGGCTTTTAGAGAGGGCATTCTATTCGATGAATAAGATTTTAGAATAGATTCAAAATATTTATGTTCAACGTTTGTATACAGGCCAACTTTCGTTTTTTTAATGTTAGTGTTAGTAAGTATTATACTTAGCCTATTCTTGACTTGTCCCCAGTCTGGCAATCAGATGTTTGGGATGTTTAATGATAAAAAAAATAAAATAAATACTTTCAATTTCACCAGCGTTTCTGTTCCAGGTTTTTTCTAACGAACTCCACACCGATCTTAGGCCTATCATACGAGAGATAATAATAAATTCTGTGTGGAAAATCCAATCAAGAGTTTTGTACACGCGAAGAAAACTTGAGCATGGGTTTGGAGCTAGGTGTGATGATTGGATCTGCGGCTCCAAAGAGGCCCAAATGGGGGCATATTCCACCCCGCTCATCTTTCCAGTTCCACTTTCGTTCAACGCCGTGTAATTTCCGGTCTACCCACATATAAAATTGGATATCCTTAGTCGCCATTTATATTCCCAGCGACTTTCAGCACTGTTTCAAACATCTTTGGGAGGCTGGCGTGGCTTACGAACGAATAAAATTGCAAATTTGCAAGGAAAAAAATGGTACTTGATCTGAAATAATATCCAATTTGCCAGGGAAAAATATTGTACTTGATCTAAAATATCGAATTCGCAAGGATAGAATATCGTACTTGATCCTTAATTTCAAATTTGTTTCAAACATCTTTGGGAGCAAAGATAAAATATGATACTTGATTTGGAATATCCAATTTTCCAGGAAAAATATCGTACTTGATCTAAAATATCGAATTCGCTAGGATAAAATATCGTACTCGATCCTTAATATCACATTTGTTTCAAACATCTTTGGGAGCAAGGATAAAATATGATACTTGATTTGGAATATCCAATTTTCCAGGAAAAAATATCGTACTTGATCTAAATTATCGAATTTGGTGGGATAGAATACCGTACTCGATCTAAAATAAAATTTGTTTCAAACATCTTTGGGAGGCTAGCGTCCAAAATAAAATGATGAAATTGTGAATTTGCAAGGATAAAATAAGGTGAATGATGAATTTATTAAAAACCGTGAGATAATAGTTTTGGTTGTTACACCATTATAAACTAAAACTAGAGTACAGAGTAGCTTAATATATACTAAACACGGAATTATACTATTGGCTGAGGGTGAGAGTTAGAGGGCCAAAATCATATTATATATAATAATAATTATATTATATTATTATGGCCTACTTTTTATAACGGTACTTTCTTCTTTTTCTCGGTTGACCTGGACTGCATTACATTTAGCTTCATTTTTTGTTTTATTTTATTATTTTTTAATTGTTTAGTAATTCTACCCTACTTGTGTTTCGTGTTTGTTACTTTTTGGTTCTTGATTTTAACACTGATTATTCCTTGTTGCTCCTCCCACCAGTGGGCGTGACTTGTTAGGGCCGTCAACCAATCACAGACCTTAAATTAATGAAGGTTATTCTATTAGAGGCACTTTCACCCCCAGCTAATAGTACCATTCCGTGTTTAGTATATATTGAGAAACTCTGTACTTTAGTTTTAGTTTGTTTGAGATTGATAATGGTGTAACAACCGAAACTAGTATCTCTTGGTTTTTAATAAATGTGGTTGTGACAACTTCATCTCTGAATATTCATAATGGATATCTTCCACAACATCACCTTCGCCACTATGAAGAGAGATAAAATATGGTACTTGAGTTGAAATATTAAATTTATCACGATAAAATATATCGAACTTCATTTAAAATAATGAAACTCGACTTTAAATATCAAATTTTCCAGAATAAAATATTGAGCTTGACCTATAATATCGAATTTGCCAGGATAACATATCAAACTTGACCTAAGTATATCAAATTTTCCAGCAAAAATGTTGATAGAGTATCAATCTTAACCGTATAAAACATAAAATTTGTGATATTCAATGGTGGCAAATACACTACAAGAGCAATTATGCACAAATTTTATCATATATTGAAATTAAATAGTTTAAGTAAGTTAAAAAATAGTTTTTAATTAAAAGTAGAATTGACTTGACCACCCATACAATTACTTACCGTACTCAAAAACTCCGAATGAGCAGACGTCAGTTTCAACACCATGTTCGCAAACATATTTACCATCAATAGATCGCTCATTACATCTATAAATCACTCAAAGTTTAAAGTTTTAAGTTTCAAATTGTTAACCGAGATAAAAGTAAACCTGAATGTTGATCTAGTCTGGAGTAGTAGAGGTCTCTGTGAGAATAAATCTTGTAATGTAGGATTAATGTTGTTAGTCCCATACGCCTCAGATAATTTCCTCAGTTCAACACCATCTCTATATCTATGTATATTCCATGGCTTAAAGTGTATATCTGTGTTGCATCTCCCAGCGTGTTCATTATTATTTTAGAAGTTGGTTGTGATTAATGCTGGTTGCCTGCCTTCAGATTCTCAGGCGTGCAATTTAACGTTTGAATTCTTGAGAGAACGTGTGCGTCTCTCTCTTTATTCTCTCTCTCTTTCACTCCCTCTCGTTTACTCTCAATTTCAATTTCTCAATTTCTCTCTTACTCTCTCACACCAATGTTGTGTTCTGTTTTGTTTCAAGTCTTTCCTCCTTGTATTGGTGGTTATAAAAGTATTGAAATACTACAAAATAAAACATTTACAGTTATTTTGGGCGAAAATTGATCCCTTTAATGTATTACTCACAGGAAAGTGATAGACGTGAGCTGTAGCAGGTATCTGTTTAATCAGATAGAGGTAAGCTACGAACTCCTGAGCCCTCTTTGTATGGGTGACCGATTGGATTGGCCAGCAAAAAAGACTGTTCTCTGCTGTAAAATCACTTGCCGGTGGTTTGGAACCTACCTAAAACTGTAGGTCCAACTCATCAACCACCTTCATCCTATTCATTACCCACGCACAGGTCTCATAACTATGTGGACTTCATCCTCAAAAATGTCTTACTGCCGATTAATGAGATCATTCTATTATTATTTCGATTTAAAGTTTAGTTTCTATAAAAAAACTTTTAAAACCCCGAAATGTTCAAGATTTGGAAAATTGATTTTAAAAAAATTGACAATTTGAATGAATTTAATTTAATTTTATCTAAAAATAATAATTATATTGTGTGATCTGGCTGGCTCAGGTCTGGTGTCAGAGTTCTTAGGTCGCACCTGAATAAGTTCAGGGCATCAGACGTGACTTAACGACTGTTTTTTAGGCAACCAGAAAATATTTCTTTATATTCCCTCATTCGTGTTTTAGCCATAAAAAATATCAAAAGTCTAAATCACCTCTTAAGCGGGATGAAGTGTCCCAAAACCCGTAAAATTTCTTCTTCGGGAACTCATATTTCACAAAATAATTATGAAGATAATTCTCCGGGCAATAGATAACATTTCAATACCCTAAAATCTTGAAATAACTAACAATACAAGAAACTTGAAGAAATATTATAATCAAAATCATAAAAAAATTGGAAATTAATAACAACTTATATCGAAATCCTTATGTACAGCCTCAAAGACATGAAGTACAAGTATGATTTAAACTTAAATATGATAATTATCATACCAAGACTTGAAATTTAATGAAAAATCATATCAAAATCCCCATGTACAGCCTCAAAGATATAAAGTACATTTTTTGTGATTTCAACTTACTAGTTAGCACTGCAAACAATTTTGGGAAAGGTGGTGCTACCAAAATGCAAACATAATTTTCAGGGCTTTTCAGAAAACCCCCCTTTTTGGACCCATTCCAAACGTGTTCGTTGGCGTATAATCAGATCAAGGGAGAGTTTAAGTTTTGTTGAATTTAGTAAAGTTGTGTTGTAAATCTCTCGTAGCGTCAGTAGGCGCGTGCTAACGTGCATAATGAGTGGAAATATCATGTGTGCGAACAGACACTAACATACAAGTACTACAAGCAAACAGTGTCGCCGTCTCTGTGTAAAAGCTCTCGTTTGTTCGTAGGTGTTATTTATTCGTGTTTAAACGCTTTGTACTAAATTATTTATGGAGTGATACGAAAGAAAATTGCACAAGCAGGTCTTGGGTGGTGAAAATGAAGTTGAAGTTTATCAATGAATAGTCCAATACTGTATTAAAGAACTTAATATGGAAGTAGATAATCAACAACTTTTTGAAAGAAATAGAATAAGACTATTATTTCCCCCTCTTAATAATTGATAACATATTCAAGGACCCGCTGCGATTGAAATAAATGAAATTAATAAATAAAATGTCAAGCCAATAATATCAAGCCTATAAATAAATAAATAAAATATAAAGCCAACAGTTAATTAATTAATTAATTATTAATTTAAATGAATTATTTAATGAATTAATTGATGTACGATTTCAAAAACATTTCCACGAACTTTCAGCGGTAAATGATTAACGATTTTCTTGTGAATTCTTCCAGTATGTGCAAATAATCGTAAACTTTAATGTCCAATTGATGTAAGTAAGGGTGCTTGTACAATGGAGCAGTAGGCTAATAGTCGATGATAGTCATGGATGCGAAAATAAAATACAAGGACAACCTAATGCGCTAATACCATAATATTATTATTATCATTATTATTATTATTATTATTATTGTTGTTATTATTACTATGATATTCTAATGTCTTCAATTCTTTCAAAATTTCTCTTTTCTACATGGCAATCAAGCCTAATATTCCCCAACCTCTTTCCCTTAATACCTTCATAACCCTTTTAACGTATAACCCTCCTTATTCTATAAATATCCTTATATCCCTTCCCCTATAATTTCAAAAACTGTAATTTCTTTTTTCAACTTGGCAATCAAGTCTAATATTCTCCTTATAACCCTTCTCTCATAATACCTTACTACGCTTATAAACCTTATAACCCTTATTACTTTTTTCTATTGCTGATGATGCTCACATGAGTCCGAGACTTGTGCGTGGGTAATGAGTTGAATGATAATACATAAAGATGCCAGACGGAGGAGCGGGATTCGAACCCACGACCGCTGAAACGACAGCAAGCTGAAGTTACGACGCCCCAACCAACTGCGCTAAGCGGCCCGCCTTCATTACCGATATAACCGTTCTCATTTCTTCACTATCCTTATAACACTTCTTGTTTCTTTACTACCCATATAACCCTTCTTACTTCCTTAATATCCTTATAACCCTCATTCCCCTAATTTAAAACCCTGCTTTTCAGCAAACGCATAAATGATCAGATTGATTGCTCATAAATCACTGACGGTTTTACATTCAAATTCGACTCAATCCAAGTGAACCAATGGTGAATCTTTCAGGAGTTGTTCCGTATCAAACCACTTGACAATATTTTCAGAGCTCAGCTATCCTGTACGCCTCTGCAACCAACGTAAATCTCATCATATCGCCTGCATCGCTCGGGTGTTTTACGTTTGAGCAGCTTATTTCCCATTCACAGCATAAATTTACCTTGACACAATAAGCTGTGCACTCTGACGTATGTACTCACCTCCACCCCATTTATCTAAATTTTCTTTCATTTTTATTTTTATCGTACTCTCTTATTCCTCCATCTTTTCATGCGTTCTTTTCTTCAATCTTCGATTCCATTTCGCCGATCTTCCATTCTCTTTCGCCATGAATTTTGAAAGAAACTAAAAGAAGAAGTACAAAAAACAGTCTAAAAGAACCGGAAAAGAATTTTCCGGTAGATTTGAAGGCACTGTTGCCAATTTTCCGTTATGCAAATTGAGTGTCCGATGTTTTCTTTTAAAAGGTTTCAAGAGGTCAACCTATATCGCTCTTTATCTCTTTTCTTTCTCTTTTCCACATATTTTCTATCTCTTTTCTTATTCTCCATCACCTATTCAACAAGATTTCCATTTCTCTTTGAAGGTCATGTGCTTGAGAGAAAGTTAGAAACAAGAGTTTTTTTTTCTCTCTATGAAAAATAACAAGATCTCTCCTTCTTATACGTTTTGTATCTCTTATTATTCTTCATCACCTACCCAAAAATATTTTTTTTTCTTTAAAGGTTGTGTGCTTGAGAGGAAGTGAGAAACAAGAGCTTGTTTTTTTGCTATGAGAAAGACCAAGATTTCCTTTCGACCAACACAAACATAATAAAATACAATCAAATATATTGCATGTGATTGAATTGATGAATATAAGACTTGAAGTTATCACAACCACATTTATTGAAAACCGTGAGAAACTAGTTTCGGTTATTACACCATTATCAATCTCAAAGAGATTTCAAGTCTTATTATTATTATGGATATCTTCCACAATATCACCTTCGCCACTTCAAAGAAAGTGATTGAATTGAATATTCTAAACTCAAAATTATATTCACTTTCTTTGAACTATTGGACAGTTCTAGTGCTTCGTTTTTAAGTGAACATCTAATTTAATATTTATGTTTTGGAAAGAATCAGGAATTGTTCTTCAAAGTGAAATTTCTAGTTGAACGTGGTCATAACCACATTTGGATTTTGTTATTGAAAATTTGTAAAAAAGCAGTAGTGGGCTGTGACTGTTGTATCTTTACTTGATTGTACTTTGTATTAAATAAAGGAATAACATAAAAAAGATTGTGAATTTTCATTACTATTGTAAAAGGAAGTCAATGTCATTACGTCGTAGATTCCGTTTTATTAGTTTATTCAAATAAATTATAGATTCTACTAGTAGAATCCATTTTGAGAGACATTATAATCCTGGAAATACGTATTCATATTCTGTTTGTGCACTGTAATTCATTTCTGTGCTCCACAAAAAGTCATCCAACGTCACGTCACCAAGTCTGCATTTCTATCTGCGGCGAAACTTACAAGAAATATGCGACTTCTTATATTCAACAATATTTCATTCCATCAGATGTCGGAGCGATCTCTGTTGGTGAGGAAGAAAGATGATTCTGCTCCTTGAAGCTTGACGCTTGGCGAACGAGGTTATAGGAGCTCACTGTCGACATTACCGTCGTTATAATAGTATATTATCAAGGACATTTTTGGCAGGCCATATTAGTCCAGTCATGTTATACATTTTTGCTTGAAAAACATATTGTAGCTCTGATTTTTTGGTATGTTGCTTGGACACATATATATAAGTTAGTTTGAAGTGACTGACAATTGAATAAACTGACAAATATACATAAACAGAATTTATTAATTTCGAATTCCTTTAATTGCTATTACTTTATACTGAAGACTTCCGCAATGGCGGATATTGACAACAGGTCCGTGGTTCGATTCCCGGTGGTGACTGATATTTTTGTACAGTAGCATTCATCGATTCCCATCAGCTGTTCAATGCTGTTGTCAATATCCGCCATTGCGGAAGTCTTCAGTATAAAGTAATAGCAATTAAAGGAATTCGAAATTAATAAATTCTGTTTACATTATATATATATAATCAAATCAAATCAATTTATTCAGGCATTAAAACAATGCATGAATCGGCCAAGTCAGTAAGTATAAAGTTAATTACAAAATACAATCACTGAAAAATATAGTACTAATTGAGACAAGTTGTAGCCTGGAACGAATTTCGCATCGTCGAAAACCCTGTACTACCCCCAGGCATGTAGCTTAGGGGGGGGGGGGAAGGCTTGAGGGCCTTCATCTTCCCCCAAAATTTCGAGTGATATTTGGTTATTCCATAACCCCTTATCAACATAAGACAAACCCTGTTTCAGCCCCACCCGAAAGAAAATCCTGGCTACCTGCCTGACTATCCCACAATTTTTGAAAAAACTCGAAATGTTGTCACTTAATGGTTTTTTCTGAATATTTCCCAATTCAAACTTGACAGAATCTTTATTATTTGACACCAGAACGGTTCCAAAAGGATCAAAATTGACTGAGAAAAAGTATTATGCCAAACAATATATTTATTATTGCATTTCTATTGTTATTATTATTTGTTTTTTATTGAAATGTAGTTTCATTGGCAATAAAAAAAGTCATTCATTAATTTCAAAAAGAGAATTTCTCTCTAAAAATAAGATTTTTTTTGTTTTTTTTTGTTTTAGCACATGTATTTAATGAATGATAGAACGCACACCGTGGCTTATATATGTCTTTAAGAATACGATGTAAGGTACAATTTGAAACTAGTTCGACCATTTTATCTGCAAATCATCAATAAGTGACTTTCAATCAACAATTGAATAAAATCTTCATTGAAGCCCATTTTAAAGTTAGAGTCTAACTTGAAACAGAAAAAACGTGAACTCATTTGATGTTCCAGGATTTCTTGTTCCATGACGAACTGCGTTGTTAATATGAACTTTTTATGTGAATTTAACGACTTGCAGTCAAATATTCATTAATTTACTTACTCTGCAGGCCGAGCGCTTTCGAATCTTTGAGATCATTTCATGTGCTTTTTCCAATGACATAGATG
The DNA here is from genome assembly GCA_948455865.1 of Conomelus anceps. Lineage (NCBI taxonomy): Eukaryota > Metazoa > Arthropoda > Insecta > Hemiptera > Delphacidae > Conomelus > Conomelus anceps. Next base: position 52,576,018 of record OX418224.1, read on the forward strand.
CTTTTTAAAAGGAAAAAATCAAGAAATAGAGAAAAAAGTAAAAATGGAAAAGAAGAAAGAGTAAAAGATTGAGGAGGTGACGAAGCTGAAGTGGAAAGCGTAGAGCAGGAGGATGACAAAAGACCGGAGAAGAAAGAGAAGAAGACAGTGAAGAAGAGGGAGAAGGAGGAGTAGGAAGAGGACGACATGGTGAAGGAAGAGGGGGAAGAGGGAAAGGGGAAAAAGAAGGAGAAGAAAACGCAGGTAATGGAGAAGGAAGAGGAGGACAAGTAGGAGAATGATGAAGAAAAAGTGGAGAAGAAGGGGAAGGTAGACGGGAAGGAAAAGAAGGAGAAGCAGAAGAAGAAGAAGAAAATAATAAGAATAGGAGGAAGAAGGAGAAAAAGAAGAGGAGGAAAAAGAAGAAAATAATAATAGAAATAAGAAGAAGGAGGAGAGCAGAAAAAGAGGAGGAAGAAGGAGAAGAAGAAAAGTCATGTGCGCTTTAATATTGAAAACGAGAGAATGAGCAAAGGGGCTAACGCTACAGGAATGGACAAGTAGTCTGCCCCTCCCCACTTCCACCCCTTTTCTAAATATGAGATCCAATCCTCAACGCTTCCCCTCAACACCATTCTTTCCACCCACCTCCTCAACAACACCAACCACCATCAGCTGACAGCGTGGTGGTGGCGTGAAGAATTTTCTTTAGTAGGCGACTTTTCAGTTGTCAGTCGGTGGTTTAATGGCAGGGTTCACTCCTTCTCCCACAATGGTGGAGGGGGGAAGGGGATTTTGGGGGGTTTGAAAGAAGTAGGGGCACCCAAAAAGGGCAATGGAGGGGTTGTGTGACTTTGGGGGGGGGGGGCACAAAAGAGTAAAAGGAGGTGACAGGCAAGACACCTCCGACGCCGCCAAAAAAAAAAAAACAAAAAGGTGAGTCATCCAAAGTCATGACACTGGCTGAATATCTAACGAAATCGAATCTTACCTCACCTAGAACATAAAAGTGAGGATCACTCACTCTTTTTTAGACTCACAACCTTTTTAGTCTCAAGTTAACTGACATTGTGGGGTCTATTTTTGGGTTTGGGGGGGGGGGGGGTTTAAGAAAGTTCAGTGCACCCTGATTTTGAAAGTTCGTATTAGATATTAAAATTTGGAATTTGGGTTTCATGACGAAATGCGCGTTTTAACTAAAGATTTACGAGTGTTTGACTGCATAGTCGTACAATTACTCGTGAATTATTATATACTAAATTAATATTTATAAAAATCTAACTAGAATCAGTAAAAGTTAAACTAGAATTAGTTTGTGAAGTGTTATTTAATTTTTAAGTACCATAGCCGATAGGTGACTCTTCAGACTTCAACGTTAGGGAAGTGATAGCCGCGAGCCGTAGCAGGTATCTGTTCAATCAGATAGATAAGCTGCGTTCTCGTAGGTCGTGCTTGTAACGGTGACCGATTAGATTGGCCAGCAAAAAAGACACTATTATCTGCTGAAAATCACTTCCCGGTGGTTCGGAACCCACCCAAAACTGTAGGTCCATCTCATAAATCACCTTCATCCAACTCATTACCCACGCACAGGTCTCAGACCTATGTGGGCTTCATCCTCAAAAAAAAAAAAAAAAAAAAAAAAAACGTGTTTTAGTCCAAAGAGCGTACTACACAAGCGAGGATTGAGATAGTTTGTGATTACTTTCCTTACTGGGAAGAAGTCAGTCAGTCTTTATTCAGATCCCTGATAGCAAACTCATTTTTCCCCTTTTTTTCGGAGAATGAAGGCCACGTAGGTCTGAGACCACTATGTGGGTAATGAGTTGAATGATGTTGATTAATAAGCAGAACTCACAGTTTTAGGTGCGCTCCGAACCACTGGGAAGTGATTTTCCAGCAAAGAAGAGTGTCTTTTTTGCTGGCCAATTTAATCGGTCACCCTTACAAAGAGTGCCCAGGAGAAAGCAGCTTATCTCTATCTGATTGTAAAGATACCTGCTACAGCTCACGGCTATCACTTCCCTCTCTACTACACTCATTATATTGGTAGCAAACTCTACAACAAGCTACCGCAGAATTCGAAGTCTTGAGTATATTGAAATGTTTTTAAAATTGAGAAAATTTTAGTTGAAAAAGCTTTTTATAGTGTAGAAGAGCTCCTTTCACATAGAAATTATGCCTCACATCAACTAATTGATAAAGCAATTATGGTAACTTATCTGTACGATTGTATAATTATTGTTGATCTTGTCCTATCCTCCTTTACTGGAGTCTTCATGATGTAATAATCTACATAACATTTTTTGAGGGGGGGGGGAACCTAAAAGGAGGAGGATTAATCCCTAACGCCTCTTAAGGTAACAAAACTTATACAAATGGTACACTCAGATTAATTACATGTGTTACAAACTAAACTTTTTAATTTACAAATTTCACAAAGTTAAACAACTTAATAATGAAAAAAGAGATAATTTGATCTACTTTTATTATGCACAATCTGTTTTTCAATATGGCGGGCATGGGTTACAGCCGTGAATACACATTTAGCAAAACTTTTTATTTTACAAAAAACATATAATTAAAGCAGTTCTGGGCAGACCCCGACTCTGTTTAACTTATAAGGATTTATTCAATAAATTCAAGATGTTGACTGTTCGACAACATTTCATAAAAAACCTATTCTACATTTAAAAAAATAGAAACTTTTTTCAATTAGAACTAAGCTAACAAAATAGACTTCAGTTTAACGAATATAATAAACTAAAATTAGTACTAAGCTAACTAAGTAAACGTTAACTAGGTAAAAGGTAATAAAAGTAAGAAATAAATACTCCTTTCGCAGGACCTGCAAAACTTAGCGAATTTCTGTATTTTTTCAAATATTTATGAATATCTATAGGCTATATATTTTTTTAATTTCTGGAAAAAAACACGAAGCGTTCTGTACTCTAGGGACCCCAAAACAAGTTTATATCGAGGTTCAGGGTGAAAGTAGCACATCACGACCAACTGCACAGAAATATTGCAGAGAAATTGACAAATTAAAAAATTTTCGACGCCATTTTGAAAATGGCTGCTTTTCTCAAAACGCACTGGTTTTTCGAGGTGGATGAGTTGAAATTCGGATTCAGCGCCTCAAAAACCATAAGGAACTGTCAAGAAAAAAAAAGATTAAAGTTTTTTCCTGAAACACTTTTTTAGCACCAAATAACTAACTCCATAGGGCAAGATACAGCTTTTGACAACAATGGTTTTTTCTTGATATCTTGAAAATTTGTTGAGCTAGAAGGCAGTGCAATACCTTAAAATTTTTGACTCCATGAGCTCTATCTTAAAGTCTAACAATAGAACTAAAATTTTCAAATACAACCCTTTTTTTCTTGAAAACCCCTAATTTTGGCGGGAAAATACCCCCGAAAAGGGGGTTAACCTTTTTGGATTTTCCTGGCTAACGAACTTGTCCAAGCTATTCACAAGAGGAAAGTGTATACCAAATTTGGTGGAAATCGGACATCTCCTTCAAAAGTTATCGTGCTATCAGACACATAGATAGATATATATATATATATATAGATATATATATATCTACATATATAACATTTTGTGCCACTATGATTTTTGTACTCTGGGGGCTCCAAAACAAATTTCCATCATGGTCCCGGGTGAAAGTCGCACATCACGACCTGCTGTAATAGCTGAATTTGAAGAAATTCGCTAAAAGAGAAGTAAGTAGTTATGAACAAGAAGAGAAAAGAAGAATGATACATTAGGGAAGTGATAGCCGCGAGCCGTAGCAGGTATCTGTTCAATCAGATAGATAAGCTGCGTTCTCGTAAGTCCTGTTCGTAACGGTGACCGATTAGATTGGCCAGCAAAAAAGACAATGTTCTCTGCTGAAAATCACTTCCCGGTGGTTCGGAACCCACCTAAAACTGTAGGTCCAACTCATCAATCACCATCATCCAACTCATTACCCACGCACAGGTCTCAGACCCTTGTGGGCTTCATCCTAAAAAAAAAATGAAGAATGATGAATGAGAATCAAAATGAATATCATGACTAAAAAATCAGGTGAAACAGTCATTATGATCATTGACCTATCACACTATAGGCACAGTTACTTTGAACTCGACCTTGACGGCGAACCTCTAGTTCATTTTCAATATGTATTTCCTGACGTTTTGAAAACATATCTGATATTGAAATAAAATTTCGTAGAAGGTTGATCAGAGCTTATTTATTTATTTATTTATCTATTTATTACAAAACACAATCAAGTAAAGATACAACAGGCACAGCCCACTACTGCTTTCTTTACAAATTTTCAATTAAAAATTCCAAATTTTAGGTTACGTTTAAGTTCATCTAGAAATTTTACTTTGAAGTACAATTCCTGATTGTATCCAAAACATGGATATTTATTTAGATGTTCATTTTGAAAACGAAGCACTAAAACTGTTCAATAACCTAAAGAAAGTGAATGTAATTTTGAATTTTGTTCGAGATTTTAGAGCCGAAAATGTAGAAGTCAAGAAAATTCAGTCACATCAGTTGGATGTCTTAACTAGATAAAAAGTAAATGATAGAAATAAAAAAAGAAGTTAGTAGTTATGAAGAAGAAGAGAAAATAAGAATGATGAATGGTGATGAAGAATAATGAATGAAAATCAATATGAATATGATGACTATAAAATTAGGTGAAATCACATGAAACAGTAATTATGATCAATGACCTACCACACTACAGACACCGTTACTTTGACCTTCAACTCGACCTTAACAGCGGACTTCTAGTTCATTTTTTAATGCATTTCCTGCAGGTCAAGAAACCTTCTTCCTTAAGGTCAAGAATCAATGACCTACCACACTACAGACACCGTTACTTTGACCTTCAACTCGACCTTAACAGCGGACTTCTAGTTCATTTTTTAATGTATTACCTAACTTTTTTGAAAACATATTTGATATTGAAATACAATTTTCAATTTAAATTTCATAGTAGGTTAATCCAAGTTGGATGTCACAGTCAGTTTAATTGGTCCCGTTAGTTGGATCTTCAGTTGAATCTTGACAGCATCCAACTTAACCAGTTGGAGAGTTACTCAGTGACTGTGACCGGGACTGAACCCCAACTAAAAAGGGGGCCACAATTCTGCTCCCCGCAATGCGGCGGCCTCTCTGTGACTCCCCTTAACCCCCCTCAACCTCACAGCCCCCTCAGCTGCGCGCGCACCCTCCCAAGTGCTCCAGAGGAGAGGAGAAAGCTCCTGTTTAGTCAGTACTATTTCGCAACTCCGCGAATAAAGTCGGGTGTGTTCGTTATCTACCGACTCGTGCAGTGTTTCAAGACTTTGACTGGGTAAGGAACCCCCCTACTCCACAATCCACCCCCCCTCAACTGCATCTTTGTGTAAGTGTGTACTTATAACCTATTTATACATTTTCCAAAAATAATTTTGGGGTGGGCATTCGTTTCCCTCCCAAAACTTTAGGGGTAAAAGTCACTAACTCTAGTAATCCCCGCCGTTGTTCCCTAAAACTTTCACTAATAAAATTCATAAAGATCATTAATAATTTACATGCACCTTCCCCCAAATTTGACACCCTTTCAACCCCTTGTGGGTACGTTGACCCCCAATTGAGTCAGTTATTGTGATGAGTGACAATATTATACTTGAAAACTGTAATGATCGATTTTTATTAGTTTTGTATGGAATTGAAAAGTGTAATGAGTGACAATATTATAATTGACAATCGTAATGATCGATTTTTATTAGTTTTGTATTGAATTAGAAAGTGTAATGAGTGGCAATATTATAATTGACAATTGTAATAATCGATTTTTGATAGTTTTGTTTTGAAAAAGTGAAACTTTTACGGAAAAACTGTCTAGGAGAAAACTGCGGGAAGCAAACGCAGGATAATTGTGAAGTTTTAATTTGTGAAACTTGCGGTCAACTTTTGAAAAAGTGACAAGAATGATAAAATTACAATTTGTCATTGCTTCAAATTGTTTATCCTTTTTATAAATTGTTAATACATTGACCCCCAATTGAATCAATCAATTAATTTAATGGGCGACAATGATCGTTTAATTTTGCAATCACCGATGTTTAATAGTTTTGAATTGAGTTCAAGAGTGAAACTTCTTAAAAAAATCCTTTTGGAAACGTTTCTCTAGATAAATCTTTTGAGGAGTTTATTTAGCACAAAAAAAATAAATAAAAAGCAGCACAAATAGCGCTTATAAGTCACATAAATCTGAAGTACCAAATTACACTAATTAACAAAGCTATCGTTTTTTAAAAGCTATCAAGAGACTTTTCCTCGTGATGTCATTTAGAGGCGGTAACCGAATTCCATGACAACCAATACTTTGGTTTCGACAACATGACAGCATTGGAATGTTAACAACATCGACAACATAGTGGTGAAGGCTCAGACTTGAACGTGAGCTGAAATATCAACCACAGAATTCAGGTGTGACTTCTCGTAACCTCACTTCCGTGGTTTAAATATTCTTGGTCACCGCGAAATTCCCAACTTCAATTTTCGATAAGTTTAAAATTTTCCGCACAAACTTCCTCACTCATGAATTTTTGAGGCGTAATATCGGGAAAATAAACCGATACAATAGAATATCGAAGGACCCGATGAATTTATATAAAATAATCATTGTTATTATCGGTTGTGCTGATAGGCTCATGCACCATTTAACTTCTTCAATTTCTCTATTTGTAGTGGCGGAGGTGATATTGTGGAAGATATACATAATGAGACATGAAATGGTCACAACCACATTTAAGTTTCAGAAATTTTAACATATGAAAAGTGTGAAAGCTAAGTACAGTATAATAAATATTATTATTGTTGCAATTGCCTTATTGTGGACAGAAGAGAATTGTGTTTTTTCCATCCCAGAAACAAAAAGGTCTATATCAGTTGTGTTGATATCCAAACATTTCATTTTTATTTGTATCGAACAGCACTACATATTAAAGCAATGCTCGGTAGCATTTGACGTGTCGTATTTTGAAAATAAACATTTATACAGTAGTTCTATAAAATTAAACATTTTCAGAACATGAAACATCAATAGAATGATGGCATGAACGCAGGAAGTAGCTCAGAGATGTACGCTAAATGGTAATAATTGTTTAAAGCATAGAGATTAAAAAATTTTCAAATGGTTTGGCATACTGATATAACATTGTTGGCCCAGTGAGGAAAGCAAATTGCAACCTACCTCTACTTTCGTTCGCATAGTGCGATCTTTGGGTTATAGAACATAATGCTGTGACCACAAGAAACACCCACAGTTGGTTTTTGCCAACATAAATATTTTTATAGATTAGATTTTTGTATTTTATGAGAATGGAATAGATTTTATTATCAGAACCGACACTGTATATCTATTTTAATTATGATTTTTAGTCACTTGTAGGAGAGTTACTAAAGGTATGCTTTTCATTTCTAAAGAAAAGCTTAATATCAGCATCTGGAGATACTGGAGTGATGGATTTTACTTCTCTTTAGAAGTGAAATGTATCCCTCCAGTATAAGTGGGTGAAAATCATTATTAAATAGAAATACAGTGTCAGTTTTGATATTAGATTGTTCATCGAGTATTTCGTCATTGAAATCTCACATAAAATAGACTCAATAGAATCAATAGTAACAATTTATATAGAATTAATTGGTCACTGCAGCTATGTACTATGCAATTTTATTTCTTGTGTTAGGCAATAAATTGATTGATTGATGGGTGCTGATTTCGACTGTAGGTGACTCTTCAGACCTCAACAGCATGTTATGTCAAGAGCGTACTATCAACTTCCTAATGCAAAGAGCCCTATAGGCGAACATCAGATAGCATAGTTTCAAAGATCTTAAAAATAGAATCATCTTGGAAAAAAGTTGATCCAACTCAATTTGTTGAAACGACTGCTGTGACTAAACTAATGCTCGACTAGTACATTCCTGAAAGACTAAGATAGTTGTCATTGGATTGAGTGTTGCTTAAATATCGATTGGGGCACAGAGAATTCACCCCCTACATGACTTCCGCCATTTGATCTCAGGGTTGCGTCATTTTTGAAACACCCGTTAGTTTGAAACTCTTTTCTGTTTATGCGCATCACTGTATTAGAATGCAATAACTATCCTCTCCCCGCCACAGTCACCCGTCCACCGGTCCATGATCCACCGGTTCATGGTCCATGGTCCACTGGTCCATCGGGTAATGAAGACTTTTCAGACTCCCACATTAATCACCGATAATTCGTTATTATTATCGCCAGATATTTTTGACAATGTTCTTGCAATAGAATAATAAAATATTAAAAGAAGATCATTTCAACTTGTAAGATATCTTGCACGAAGTAAGGCCTAGTTCAGACGGTACGGTTTCGGGTCGATTTTTTGCCGCATCGATTTAGTGGTGTATGTATCAGTGTCGTACCGATTGTGGGGCGAGTGGAGCAGTCACTCCAGGGCGCAGCATTCTTGAGAGAAAATTGCCTTTTACTTACAACAAATCTATTACTATAATGTACAGTATGTTATTATATTCCATTTTCCATTAAACTACATACTATATTATATATTGTTTGTAGACAAATTAAGATGGTATAGTCATAGTGATAATACTGTAGTAGAAATAGCGACAACAAAAATTACTGGTAATTGAAAATTGTTAGACGTTAATAGAGCTATAATTAATGTTCTTAAATTCAGTTATGTCAAGCTAGAAAATCCTTTGCACTGCTGTGAGCAACCCAATCGGGTGGTTAAGAGTAATAAGGAATTGGGGGGGGGGGGGGGGGGGGCGAGAGCCACTTCTGCTCCAGGGCGCTTGAAACCTCGGTAAGCCACTGGCATGTATCATTATAAATATGTCTTCTTCATAGAATCCGGCTGTATTCTGTATAACTGAATGCTGTAATATAAATACGTTAATATACGCCGATAACCTAACCTAACTGATATGTTAAAAAAGCCGAACCGATTGAACTTGCAGACGGATTGTAACACACTAAAATCATAGACGAACCATCTTACTATCCCTGATCAATGCTAAAATATACCATTACCATTACTAACAGTAGCAGACCAATAGAACTTACCAATAAATCAATCTTAAATAATAATGAATGATCTACTATATGAAATGAGGTAGTGTTTACCGGTAACTTATCGATAACAAGATAAGTTTTTGCTAAATCATTCCAGCTAATTTTACGAAGTCATTATCATTTATAAAGAACCTAGTAGTTGTGTGAACAGTAGACTTCACGCTTCAAGAATAAAGGTGCTTGCACAGAGGAACACACTCGATGAACTCAATGATAATCACCATCGCAAAATTAAACACAGTCATCAGACCTCACCCTTGATTCAATTCGCGTAGTCTATTTCATGTGTGTTTTCCACAAAAGGTCACTCTGTATCACATCAACAAGGCTGTGTTTCCTATTTGCGAGATAGCTGATTGCACAAAACAATAGATTTCAGATGTGTGATAAAAAGATAATAATAAAACAATAAACAATATTGACTAAAAAAACAATATTGACAATATTGACTAAAACAATATAGACTAAATTTGTATATAATAATTGTATATTATAAATGCATATGATTATGGCTATATTGTTATATTTATATAATTATAATTGTATATAATTATATTTGTTTACTTACTAATCACTCGTTATTATACTTAATTAAAATGAAACAAACGAATATGAATGATAACTTTATTCATATGAATAACGCTCAACAAGATGAACCAGTTGTTACGACCCGAGAGCTATCTATGGGTCTGATTAAAATTTTATAAAAATCATATGTTCTTAAGCTTCCTATAGAAGAAGGCTTGGTTACTTTTTCTTTTTTCCTTATAATTATCCTTGAAATACAACAAAATTCCGAAAATCCTTACACATACATCGCTGCTCATTACTAAAAGGAACATTCATGCGAAATTTCAAAGAAATCGGTTCACTCGTTCAGCCTTAAATGTGTTACAAACAGACGAACAGACAAATGCAAAACGGTCGACTCGATACAGAGACCTCTTTTCGTTTGGTGAATTACTTTATTTTTAGTAAAGTGTGTTATAAACTCTAAAATAAGTTGATAATTTCTGTTTTTTGCAGTCAAGAAAGCACTTGTTTCTTCCATTTACTCGCAAAGTATAATAGACTTCCCTTTCTTTATTTGTTTTTCATGAAAAATGATATGAAATGTTTGTTTGTATATGAATGTAATCTAATGAATGTCATGATAGATCATAGTCATATTATGAAACTCTCTTTTGAGTAGAACAATAATTATGTCGGGTAGGTTATACAAGACCCCCAGAATGTACAACTTACCAAGTTTCAATCAAAAGAAGCTTTATCTCGCTTAAGGAGCGATAAGGATGCTCAGATGTGTCGATCAGTCCTGTCAACCTGCTTCCTGTCCTATTTACAAATCTGATTAGGGTAGTCTCATTCAGCTTACGCACGCGCGATCACACCAGCGAGCGAGAACGGTTAGATCGGATCAGGCTGTAGCGTTGCGTTAAATCTGCCCCCTTGTTATAAGGGACAGGACAAATCCCCTTATCGCTATCCTGGGGCAAGTACAAGTAGTTTAACAAGGGGGCTGCAGGACGGCTGTGAGTGTAAGTATGTGAGGAATTGGTGGTGGCACATCTCTCAGCCCTCTCTGCCTCACACACACTCTCACTCACACTCACTCACATACTCTCTCTTACTCCCCTACACTTACTCATTCACTCACTCATCCCCTCTCACTCTCATTCTACCGCCTCTCTAAATGTTTCTCTCTGCCTCTCTCTCTGCCTCTCTTCCAGCCTCTCTCCCAACCTCTCTCACACCCTCGCCTACAGTCTGTCATCCTCTCACAAACCCTCTCTCTTTTTCCCTCCCTCGCTTCCACGCCATCTCTCACACTCATATTCACTCACCCTCTCTCTCTTTCTGACACTATCTCTCTCTTGCTTCCTTTCTTTCTCAAATTCTCTCTCCTTCACCCTCACTCATTCTCTCTTTACTTCTTTTTCTATCACTTTCTATCTCACTCTCTCTTTAATTTTCTCTCTATCAATCCCTATCCCACTCTCATTCTATCTGGCTCACTCATTCATTGGCCAGCAAAAAAGACACTGTTCTCTGCTGTATAATCACTTCCCGGTGGTTCGGAACCCACCTAAAACTGTAGGTCCAACTCATCAATCACCATCATCCAACTCATTACCCACGCACAGGTCTCAGACCTATGTGGGCTTCATCCTAAAAAAAAAACATTCTCTCGTACTCTCTCATTCACTCTATCACTCTCTCTTTTGATCTCTCTGTCAATCTTTCTTCCTTCCTCTCACACATTCTCACTAGTTTTCTCTTTCTTTATTTTTCTCTCTCATCACTCTCTCTCTATTTCTCACTCACTCACTCTCTCTCTCTCTCTTTTCTCTCTTCTCACACATTCTCGCTCTTTCTCTCTCTCTTTATTTCTCTCTCCTTCTCTCTCTCTTTATTTCTCTCTCACACCATCTCTCTCTTTATTTCTCACTCACTCTCTCTCTTTCTTCTCACACATTCTCGCTCCTTCTCTCTCTTTATTTCTCTCTCTCTTTATTTCTCTCTCCTTTTCTCTCTCTCTTTATTTCTCTCTTTCTTTATTTTCTCTCTCATTCCATCTCTCTCTTTATTTCTCACTCACTCCCTCTCTTTCTTTCTTCCTCTCACACATTCTTACTCCTTCCCTCTTTATTTATTTCTCTATTTCCTTCTCACTCTCACTCTCTCTCTCTCTCTCTCTCTATCTCTCCCCCCCTCTCTCTCTAATTCTCTCCCTCTCTCTTTTCTCTCTCACTCTTCCACAAACTTTCTCATTCACTGTTTTTTTTCTCTCTCTCTCTCACACACACACAAACCATCACTCTCACTCTGTCTCACACCCTCAATCACTCTCTATTTCTAACGCACTCTGTCTCACACGTTCGCTCTCTCTCTCTCTCTCACTCTCTCTCTCTTCCTCACCCACTCTCATGCTCTGTTTCACAATCCTTCACTTTCTTCTTTATCCCGTTATTTATCTGTCTCCGCAAATTGGTAGTACAGAAGACAACAGCAGTGCAGCATTGCGGTGTCGATTGGTTTGGCTTTATCTGCTGTTGTCAGCATTTTGTTGGACCAATTGATTTCCACGTCTCACACAGAATGTGCCAGAGGGGCACGGCAGCCTACTGCTGTAAGCAACTGGTGTAGTGCAGAAAGGAAAAAGATTCCAAATCCTTGTTTTAGGGAAGAGCAAAAGGAGAAAAAGAGACAGGTGATGGGGAAGAAGTGGAAGTAGAAGGAGGAGAAGAAGACAGAAGATGAATCAGACCGGAGGAGGAAAATAAAAAACACATATGGAGGTAAAGGAGAAAGGAATTCAAAAGACTTCGTCACTTAATTTTAGGAGTACGACTAAACCGGTCAGAAAATTATTAATTACCAAATCCTTGTTTTAGGGAAGAGCAAAAAGGAGAAAAAATACAGGTGAAGGAGAAGTAGAAGATGAAGGAGGAGAAGAAAAAGAAACATAAGGAGGTAAAGGAGAAAGGAATTCAAACGACTTCGTCACTTAATTTTAGGAGTACGACTACCCCGGTCAGAAAATTATTAATTTCGTATCAGTTGAAGCTAGTTCGGTCCCATTATGTTCACCAAGCTTCTGCGCAACTATACTAGTAGTTCTGTGAACAGTAGACCTCACGCCCAAGAATAAGTGTGCTTGCACAGAGGAGCTTACTCGATGTGCTCAATGATAATCACCATTGTAAAACTGAACTCAATCATCATACCTAACCCTTGATTCAAATCTCGCAGTCTATTTTATGTCTGTTTTTCAAAAAAGGTCACTCTGTATCGCATCAACATAGCTGTTACAAGCTTTATTATCGCTTACCCTGTGGTTCGGAACCCACCTAAAATAGTAGGTCCACCATGTTCCCCGTAACATGGCACAAACGGCTAGGTGGAACTACCCGTAAGGGTCTCCCCACCATTAAAAGCCATACGCTTATTATTATTAGCTGTGTTTTCTATTTGCGAGACAGCTGATTGCTCAAATCTGATTAGATTTCACATGTCTGATGAATGAATTTATAGAAAAAAAAATAATAAAATTTGTATAATTATCATTAAACCATTAATCACTTGTTATGATACTTAATTGAAATATTGTAAATGATTAATTTCTTTGATTTCTTGTTCCATAACAATCTGCGTTGTTAATATTAACTTTTTATTGTAAATTTAACGACTTGCAGTCAATTTAAATTGTGAATAAATCCTTGGCCTTGAAGATGAGTCTCCTTGACTCGAAAACGTTTAGCCAAAAGTGAGTACAAATATTATTTATTCAAATTTAAAATTGACTGCAAGTCGTTAAATTTACAATAAAAAGTTGAGATTCATTTCTCTCAAGCAAATATGTTATGTAGGGTGAACAAGATAAATGCCTGAGGAATATTTTGAAATCTGATTGCAATTGCATATTGTGGAAAATCTCATTTAAAAAATTATAAGTTCCTATAGAAGAAGGCATAATAGCCTTACTTTTTCCCCCTTTTTAAATATCCTTCAAATGCATGCAAATTTCGAAAATCCTTACGCAATACATCAGTGGACATCAGTGGCGGATTAATGAATTTTTATGGGGAGGGGTGACATACTCAAAAAAATACTGGTGGTAGGGGGGGGGGGGGTGTTGTATGGAATAACAATTTTGGAAATTTAGTAGCCTTTAACCGCATTTTACACCATTCTAGCACTTAAAATGGAGAACTATATTTTTTCCTGTTTAAGAACAATCAAATTTCCCCTAGCTAGAGTACGGTAGTTTATTACTGTATATTCATCTGAAATGAATAGAAATTGTTGTATATGTCTTGAACAAAAATTGCTTCGCTAGCTTAATTTTTTATCAAAATTTACAAAGAAATGAAGAGAGTCTAAGCAATTTATTCATGATCGTGATGATTTTTAGACCTATATATTATATTTAAATTACTCTCAACATTCTTTCATGCTTCATAATACCTTTTTTCAAATTCTTTCATGCTTCAGTACTACAATAAATACGTACTAGGTCAAATACAAACAGAGATGTATATGCCCCTACCTATTCTATAAGAGATTAATCTTATTCGAAAGTATTTCACTTGATATAAGATTTCCTTCATTCTCTGTCATTTATTAATTCTTCATGAATTATAATTATATAGATAACAACAGTTAAAGATAAAGTACAGGTAATATAGAAAATAAGACAAGTGGGATGACATGTTATATTCCGTCTGTCATAGATGTGGCGGGACAATTAAAATTTTACCGTGTGCGTGTCGCATGTGTTACCCTTTTTATTTTTTTAAATGTGCAAGCCCTCGGAGGGGGCGGTCGCCCCCTCCGCCCCCCCTTTAATCCGCCCTTGGTGGACATTCTTTAAAGGAATATTAATACAAAGTTTCATTGAATTTGGTCCACGCTTTTAGCCGTAAATGCGTTACAAACAGACAGAAAGACAGACAATAATGCAAAACGGTCGACTTGAAACAGGCACCTCTCTTTGTTCGGTCAATAACTTTATAAAATGAGGGTACGGGGTCTCCATTTTTTTGGAATATCAACATTATTTCAACATCCAACTTATTTGACAATTCTGACGTTCTTCTTCATAATTTATTATCTGAGTCCTACTTTCCCTATTCATTCCAGCTTAGTTCCAAAGTGATATTACTCTTGATTATCGTACTGATTGTTTCAGTTACTTCTCAGATCCGTATTTATGAATGTTGCTTCAGTATCTCTTGACTCGAGGGACTCTTGAAAAAATACATTAAATTTCAAGAGTCCCTACTGTCAAGAGAAACCGAAGAAACGTACAAAAAAACGGCCCAAAATATATTAGAAAAACTATTATCAAGGTTTCAAACAATTTTATTCTAGGAAAAAATTCTCCATTTTTATCTTCTTTACACTGTTCGCCCACCCACCACGAGAATAGAGCTGGCAGGAATTCTAGGAATGTAGGAGCTGGCCGAGTGGGGGTAACACAGTAAACCGGTCTTTGAATTTATCAACATTTGTAAAACAATTGCTCGGCTTGTTTGCTAGGCGACGTTGGGAACTCAGCTAAACCAATACAGTCACGTTGGGTAGTAGATAGAAGTGTGCGAGAAAGAGAGAAACAGCGTGTGATAGAGACAGCGAAGAAGAGCCTCCTCGCACACCTCATACGTCGCCTCTATTCTCGTGATGGGTGAACAGTAGTAGAAATTTTAGACCAATAACACCTAATGCAGTAATATCACTGCCAGAGAGTAAGGCTTGTAAAAGTCCATCAATAACGGAAACCTTGTTGATGGCTTAGATGAGGTTTATGGTGTTATCTGACTATCAGACATATATATAATAATATAGTGGGGATGACTGGCAAATCAAAATTTTGTAGTACTTCTTTTGATTGTTGTTATGAAACGGTGGAGTTAGCTTTATGGCAGTATTTATTCCGCTATATATCCACTGTATAGGATTTCAGGTGGGATTTTGACGAGCTAGTGTGGGTTTTCGTTGGGATTTCGACAGGCAAGCTTTCAATAGCAACTCAATTCCATTCTGGTGATTGATATTCACGATTGAATCCGCCTGTGAAATTACTGGCGCTTCCATTTTTGCAGCGCCATATTGTAAAGGCGCGTTTTTTTTGAAAAGAGGAAATTGAAGGTGTATCATTTCAGCCGTTGATAGGGGTTCTAAAATGGTTCCCCCTTCGCCATTCGAGGGGAAACTTGGAAATTCGTGGGAGAAAACTAGATTGCGTCCCCCCTGTATTTTAGGGGGGAGCTACCAGTGGGATTACGCCTCCATTGCTATTCAAGGGGGAGATCCAAATTCATAGGGGGAAACAACGGAATTGCGTCCCCCTCAACGATTCTAGGGGAACTAACAGATCCATGGGGGGAGAACAACGTAAAGCGTGTGGTGGCTAGGGGATACATATTTATCCTTCAATTTATCCCCTGTGGCGGCCTTCCAAATGGAAAATGTTCGAATGGCGATTCATTTGCTGTGAATCAATATGGTAAACAAACTGTTGCATTTATTTGTATTCCATTCAAGTTTTCCTTTCCAAGTATTACAGTGATATTGTGAAGGTTTATTTGCGCTGTGGTAATTGAAACAGATTTGTTTTAATTCTGTTTCTGAAATTTTTCTCAAATATTGCAATATTCCGGCGGTTCGAAACCCACCTAGAAATGTAGATCCAACTCATCAATCAGTGAATCATCCAATTCATTACCCACGCACAGGTCTCAAACCTATGAGGGATTCATCCTCCGAAAAAAAAATAACTAAATTATAAAAATATGTAGAACAGTGTTTCTCACAAACTTCCTTGACCTGCTACCCACCAAATACAGTTATTAATTGTAACTTAAATCCAGAGCATTTTGTAAAATTTCTAGGAATCTATATACAAAGTAATATGAAATGGAAGTGTCATATTGACAGCACTGTTCCCAAGGTTGCAAGAGGAATTTTCATGTTGAAGAAATTAAAAGAAAGTGTCTCTAAAAATATTAGTTAGTGTATATTACAGTTATGTGCACTCACATCTTTTATATGGAGCGCTATTATGGGCTAATTGCAGTCATTCTCATTCTCTTTTTGTCCTTCAAAAGAGAGCAATTAGAACTATGTGCAGTGTTCCACCTCTTGCGCATTGCAAACCTCTTTTTATCAGATTAGGAATCATGAAATTACCGTGTATTTTTATTTTTCAATGTTTGTTGTTTGTGAGGTTCAATCTGCATTTATTTTCTAGTCATTCTCATGTTCATTCTCACAATACACGTAATAAGCTAAACATTAGAAATGAATATTGTAGTTACAAATCAAGCCATGTAAGTTTTAGGTCTTGTGCAATAAGATTTTTTAATCAGTTACCACTACATATAAGAAGTTTATCTGTTAGGGAGTACAAAATTAGAATCAAGGTTTTTCTAATAAGAAACTGTTTTTATAATTATAATGAATATTTAAGCTTTAATATGGAGAATTTTTAAATATGAATGTGATGATTTCTTGTGATATATTTTATATGTAATATTATGTAATTTTTTGGACGTGGCCTATACAGATTGTAAATTATTTGTCTTCGGCAGTAAATGAATTTGATTTGATTTTGATTTGATAGCTTGCATGAAGCAGAATATACTGTACCTTCACTCAGTAGGAGTACCTTCACTCGGTAGGTTTGGGTGGAGAACTCAACAAATAGAAATGAGTGTTATTTAAACATTTGTGTCACTGACTGAAAATTGATATTTGTTGATGGAGGGAGGTCTCCGGGTCAAAAATTCGAAGTTGACCTCCCTCCCTAACTTCCCTAACCTCGTACTAACCTCCGATACGCCACTGGTTCTAATGTACCCAAATTCGATGTGAACTAGAAACGCAGGATCTACCAAGAAAAAATTATGATAATTTTGCAAAACACAAAGCTAACGTAATTTTTTAATAAAGTTTGTGAAATTAAAATCAATGTTCCATTGAATGAAGACACTTTCACAAAATTTAGAGCCTTCCCTAACAAGCTACACCAGCTATCAAGCTAAATACATGGCACTAATGGCCAGGTTTATTTGATCAGGGGGGATGTAATGATCCCATCACATCTGGTGCATTATGTGGTGTATTAGAGCCGAAGCTTAGTACAGTGTGTGGGTTATAGGAGGGTAGGTTACCCTCAGTATCAGCACACAGTGCGTAGGTTACGGCTAATCTATGACTCTATGACGGTCATAAACCTGTCACGTGACAGTTTGTGTCAACTGGTGGCCTATGAGCCAGTGTCACACGTCATCAAATTGCTAGCAACTGTTTGATGACGGCATTTATGAGTTACGATAACAGCATGTGTGAACAAGGCCTTTTGACGAGCACTTACGGGATATACGTGTACGTTTTCCTGATCAACGTAATGGGGTACTTGAGTGAAATTGAGGGTAATATTATGTAAAGTAGGTCTACTACATGAGTGAAACAAGTACTGTTGTAGTATTTTTTTGAGAATGAAGCCCACATAGGTCTTAGACCTGCGTGTGGGTGATAAATTGAATGATGGTGATTGATAAGTTGGAACTACAGTTTTAGATGGGTTTAGAACCACTGGGAAATGATTTTACAACAAAGAACAGAGTACTTTTTGCCGGACATCCAATCGGTCACCCTTACAAAGTGGGCCCAAAGTTCGTAGCTTATCTTTATCTGAATGAACAGACACCTGCTACGGCTATCAAGTATTGGCTTGATTTAATATTTAAATTCAATTAAGGTGAATACCTAAAATTTGTATTTTTTTATTGAAAATTTGTAAAGAAAGCAGGAGCTACCTGTTGTATTTTTACTTGATAGTGTTCCTTGCAGTAAATGAATGAATAAATAAGAACCGACAATAACGTATGATGTATAAAATATAAAATACAAAATAATATAACAGAGCAACACATTGGAACAATAATTGTATAGGGTAGATTCAATTCTTAAAATTATATTATACGGTGAATAAGATATAACAGTATAGTATGGTATATAAAATATGTGATAAAATAATAACGGAACTCATTAAAACAATTGTAAATGTAGTAGTGAGGAGATTGAATTTTGAAGTTTAAATAATACGGTGAATAAAAGCCTACAATAGAGTATGTTAGGTAAAGTACCAAAAAATAATAAAGTCACTATTTGAAAAAATATTTATTATTGTATTGGACTGAATTTTGAAATTCATATATATGGTAAATGAGATGTGACAATAGAGTACGGTATGGAATATGAAAAAAATAATAAAGTAACACATTAAAACATTAATATTTGCGGTATTCGATTTTTAAATTCAAATAATGCGATGAATAAGAGTGGACTATTGAATATGGTGAAGTACCAAAATTTAAATTAATCATAAAATAATAATTCCCCCCAAATAAACCATTGTAATATTGAGTGCGATAGATTCAATTTTTAAATGCGAATATGATGAATATTTCACTTGGCAATAGACTATAAAATACCAAATAAAATGTCAATTTCTCATATTCAAACCATTTTGGTATTGAGTAGAATTTATTTTTAAATTGATATTAATATGGTAAATAAAATATAATGGTAATGAGAGTGATCGGGTGAGACAGGGAGTGAATGAGTAAGTGTGAGAGACACAAACGCACGAAACTCGCGCCACACACGCGCGACAAAGCCAGTGTGAAATGGCTTTTGACAAGACTATAATTACAATTTGTTTACAGTAGAAAGTCCACTACACACTGCACTGCAGGCGTCCGACTGTCGGCTTTGTCGCAAAATCAATCCCTCTGTCAACAAAATTCTGACTCTGAATTGCATTGACGTACTTCGTCCCTCCACCTCCTCCACCTTTCTTTGTTGTACAGCACCCACGCTTCTATCTCATTGGTCGATGTATAATCTAATACACCGTGATGGCTTTTGTAGGATTTTCAGGTGGGCTATTGCAGGGTAATTGCAAGTGATGGTGCAAGTTATTGTGTTAAAGCGCTTTTTGAAGAACAAATTTAGTAGATAGTCAAATTTTCACCAAGTGTTGAAAGTAATTGCATTAGAGAGCTCTCATAGACTAGTCACACGAGTTTACTCTCTTGAACTCTCATTTATTTATTCAACAATCACTGGTGCAGTTGACCGGTAGTCTGTGGACCCCGCCAACACACAAATTCAAAAATTAAAATTAAAATTTCTTTATTCCGATTCAAACAGATCAATACAACAATACAAATACAACAACCGCTCAAGGATTATCATGTTAAAAACCAGTAAAAACATACGTATTGAGAAAACAATCTCTTCACGCCAGTGGGCGTATCTTGTTTTGGTCTTCAGCCAATCACAGACCTTTGATGAAGGTCAGCCTATTAGAGGCACTTTCACCCTCAGCCAATAGTATCATTCCGTGTTTAGTATATTCATATTAAGCCACTCTGTATTTTTTTTCTTCAATCAATCAATCAATTTATTCCAAGGCAAATACAATTTATATAGTTTAGAAAGCTTGTAATAAATTACAACAT
This sequence comes from Conomelus anceps, assembly GCA_948455865.1. Lineage (NCBI taxonomy): Eukaryota > Metazoa > Arthropoda > Insecta > Hemiptera > Delphacidae > Conomelus > Conomelus anceps. The sequence continues at coordinate 52,596,167 of OX418224.1, forward strand.
TTCAACATTTATTGGAAAAACAATATATTCGCAAAGAAATATCTCTAAATATCTTCAGTTTTAGTTTGATTGTGATTGATAATGGTGTAACAGCCGAAACTGGTATCTCAGCTTCAATAAATGTGGTTAAGACAACTTCAAGTCTTACTATTCATTGAAAGACATAGGCTCTGCTTATTATTATTATTATTATTATTATTAGCAACGATTAATGCCATCTAGAGATTGACAGAAAGTAGCATTGTCTGTGTATGTGAGGAATTGTTAAATAGCATAGATTCATAAGTATATAGAGTTACGTGGAAATTTGTAATAATGGATATTACGTTCATGTTTATTATCATTATTAGAAGAAAAAATATATACATTTATTTAGGAAATGTATGTACCATAATTACTATTGTTGTATTTATTTATTTTTATTGCATATAATATTGTAATTCTCTTCATATAGCTTATAGCTAGAAGAGAAATAATTGCACTGTGTGTATATGAAAACTGTTTGTATTTGAGAGAAATAAATTGAAATTGAAATTGAAAAAAAAAATTATTATTATTATTGTTATTGGTTTGATCATAGGAATACCGTGAATATATTGATTTGTAAAACTGTAACTGTATTGTTGACTTAGCTGTTAAGTGACTTAGAGATTTGTAAATGGTTTGTTATATTTATTAATAGTTTTGATTCAGTGAATATAGTTAAAGTGTTTTGTTTATAAATTAATACCTTTGAATCAGATAATTAATTGTTCGCTTCTGATTCTGCTGTTGAAGTAGAGCTAGTAAGGACATTATAATTATTTTGAGTTAGAATTATTTGAGTAAGAACAACTAATTAAAACAATACAATTTATTACAACTAAGTTTGAAATAACTGACAATAATCTATTAATTTTAATGCTATTAATTTGATTTATACTGAAGACTTAATAGCATTTAATGGAATTAGAAATTAATAAAAGTTCTGTTTCTACAATTTATTACACAGGATAAACACAACAAAACCAATACCCCACAGAATTTAAAAATAAATGACACAAGTTTACAAAATTATGGCAGCATGAATTCTTCCTTCAGTTTCCAAATCAACGTACAGTCATCCAAATCTCTGTACAATTTTCTCAGTACAGATTTTCCAAATCTCTGTACAATCAGTCCTTCACTGCCACTGCCTCAAGACTTTGGAAACTCTTACCATTGAATATTTTATTTTCTCCTTATTGTAAATTTGTGTTATTTATTTTGACACTTTGCTGAGCATTGGTTATGTTGTGTTTATCTAGAACAATGAATTGTCTGGTTTTCTTAATTAGTTGTTCTTACTCAAATAAATCCCCAGAACCCCCGCTTGAAAACGTCACAATACCAAAGATCGCAACCCAATTAACCGAAACAGTAATTCAAGAGAGCGCAGACACTGACACTTCTCTTGAATACGACACCTTCTTAATCAGTCTAATGCAACGCCCGCATCAAGCCAAATTTCAATTAAAACAGTTAGAAATTAATTCATCAACTGTCGCAGCGTTGAAGGCGGGTGCCACACTAATAATATGCATGTCAGCTAAAGCATCGCAATTCCCATTGCCTGCAGGCTGTATAATTACAGCTTATCTTGAGCGTACCGCCACTTAACTGGCAATTCCATTCTCTGAAACTTCCTTTAAAGGGGTAACCACCTTCCTTTAGCTCTAAAAAGGTTTGGCAACAACGTCTCTTTCCCCTCTCGCGTCATAAACTATTACCGTCTACTTTAACGTCCATAAACATTTTCCTTCGCTATTCGGTGACATGTAATAAGTTAATGAATGCGAGTGTAAAATTTGTACACCACGTTTAATATTTATCTTGTGAAACTATCCAATTT